>PJEX01000168.1:9404-20809 GCA_005350895.1 Colletotrichum tanaceti
ACCCCCCCCCCCCCCCCCCCCTTCCCCTTCCAAAAACCTTTGGGGGCTGGAATCCTGCATCCGGATGGACAATAGACCGCTGAGTCAGGCTCGTCAACACGCAACCCCCATTCCTCCCGAGTCCCGAACATCCGAGATCTGCGCCCGTTGTACGGCAACCTGCAGGGATGACTCCGACAAATCAGAAAACAAAGCTAGGTACGGATACACCCTCCTGAATGCCAACTTATAAGTCAGATTCCGTGTTAGTATATCAGCTCCCTTACGTGTTACAGAAAATACTGACTAGAGTAACTGACAACAGCAATTGACAGCAACACCTGTCAGCGCCTGCCAGCGTCTGGTAGCGTCTGCCAGCATTGTCAGCACCTACCAGCATATGGCGCACGGCAGTCGCTGGCAGCAGTTAACTACTGGCATTAATTGCTGCTGTTAACTGCTGCTGTGAATTACTGCTGTGAATTGCTGCTATTAATCTGCTTCTGTGAATTGCTGCTGTTAATTCTTGTAGACTGCTATTTATTACATATAGCGTTTAATCCTTCCAAAAGTGATTTGCTTCGCAGAGTGGTGTGGTTGTATTAACGAATTGGAGTCTTTTACCAACGTCTACAAAGCAACACCCCCTTTTCCTCCTCGCCTCCGCTTACGTGATATATCACTGCGCCCAACCCCTTTCCTCCCATCGGCTCTTCGTTTGTTAGTCTCTCGACTAATCAATAACAAGACTCAACATCTTAATTCTTTTCACAGCCATGATGCTGCCAACGATCAATGCCTGTTAGCACTTTAAGCGCCTTTAAGCTAAACAAATGCCTGTCGGCTTGCTTCAGATAGGGGAAATTGAATTCGCTCTCTCTGAAGTCGCTTCTCCTGACCTTTTTTCTAGACATTGGTATTGTAATTACCTGCTCCATATGCCCCTTCTTCCATCATCATCGTTTTCCGCCTACTTGCCCTCCTCAGTATTACTCTTGTCAACCAAAATCTCTGTTTCCAGAGACGTAACCTAGCGACCTTCACACGTGTCAGGAGGCTTGGGTTCGCACAGAGTGAAAGAGCTGATGATGGCCCTGAAAGGTAGGTATGTGTATGAATGACTATTCGAATCTGGCCTCCTCAAGCCTCTGGCTCACGGAGGCCCTTAAATACCCCACTGATCCCTAGCTCCGGGCCCCTCCGGGCTCCTCCGGACCCCTCCGGTGCCCCCCTGCATCCCATCTGTAACCCTTTCGTCATCGACTTGTCATCAGTCCCTGACAACACGTTTCCAAGCCAGCCACGCTTAGTAAACTTGGAGAAAAGTACCCTGAATAGCCACAGACAAGAGCAAACAAGCCTAGATAATGCCGACCGCAACGGTGAAAATAATACGAGGGGAACCAATGGGTCTTACGTCCCACAGAAAGAACAGGTAGGACCTGGACGAGGATGCCCGAGAAAGACAAGCTGCTCCAAATCCCTCGGTCTCGCCAGACTGCGTTTGATTTCCCGGCTGTTGTGGGATAATTAATAGTCTGCTAGTTTTCCTCTAAGAAAGGCAGGGTTGATCTCGGCACGAGGGCTGAATATTGGCTGTGTGAGAATCGGAAATCGTATAACCGATATGGATGGATATAGTGTTGTACACACCACCGCCGGCGTCGTCTTGTGTGAGGCATCTCATCGCCATCGTGAGGCGAGTGCCATCAGGAAATGCCAAGAATTGACACAGCTAACCAGCACACACGCACACAAGCAGCGGTGTCGCCGGCGCGTTAACTAGCTCGACTGCGGCTGTTGTAGTCATTGTGAGCACCGACTCTATTCACAACGTTTTGAGACAAACCTGATTGTCAAACACATGATTATAGAGTTGAGCACAACAAGGTAAGCCATCACATACAAACACCTCGTCATCAACATCGAAATGTCCTCGGTCAATGGTTAGATGTGACTTTTTAGAGCCACACGCACAGCTTATTGAGAAACCCTTCTTTACTCTGAGACTAGACTCTTCAGTCGAATGAATAGTGGTGTTGATCCTGCCTAGATAGCACCCAGCCGACTCACTTGTCCCTACCTCTTCCAGCGGCACCAGCCAGCCCATGGAGCAGAAGGCAAGCAATCGGTTTTCTTTCTTCTTTCTAGATCAACAGCAGAAGCGTCTAGGAGTAGATACATGCGTCTTACTTGTTAGCCCCCCTCTGCAGGCAGCAGACTGCTGTAGCTGTCTATGTATAACATGTTCAAGTGGCAACAGACAACTTCAAGGGGAATTGCCTGTATTGAATTGCCTGTCTTGCTGCTAGTAAATAAGTAATTAAAGCTTGCCTTCTTTTGATTTCACGTTTGAAATGAGATGAAAAACAAATAGTAAGAATAGGTAGGGCCTACGTCATAATAATATATGCTTCCCAGTGTCTCATCGTCATCCAGGCTGTTGTTCCCTTGCCGTCGCCCTCCATCCTTTTGATGAACGCTGATTTCACTAGCATAGAACCGATCGGATCCGGCAGTCAAGACCAGTCACACGATAATAATAAAACCAGCAGTACATGGCCGAATACAAGCACTATGCCCCATTCTCATGCTGTTTGAATAATCACCGTTACCCTCTCAAATCTGACAGTAAAAGCAATGGCTGAATTCTGATTTAGTAAGGTCTTGTGGGAGGCCCTTAACTCCTATACTGCTGCTTATAGAATTAATAGAGACGTTAGGAGCATCAGAATCGCTCGAAGACATCAAAGCATAAACCTAAATGATGGTTTGAGGAGTGAAAGTAGGTGGGAAATTACAGGGGTACATGACGTACTGTTACGTATCCTTTTGAATGAGGAGTAAAAATAGGTAAACAGTAGGTGTTTTAGGGGTTGGCGAAAATGGAGTTATTCAGCACTTAATAGGATGCATAACTAACTACTACATCCTCACCGGATGATTAAGGTTGCTAATAAGCTAATAAGGCTCTATCGACTATTTATTAAGTATTAACCTTAGCTATATATTAGTATAAAACACTACTATTAGAAATCTGAACGTAACAAACGTTCTTAGATTATGGAGTCTAGCTTGACTGAAATTCTAAGCTACTAGATGATAGATTGAGTCGCTCTGCGATATTACGATGTCTTTGCAATACTATTTGCATCGCGAAGAGCGTCTGCAGCAGTTCCATATGCTCTTGTCCAGCATCGCGCGATAATGTCACCACCATATAGATCCTTGACGTCCGGGAACTCCCGCCTTCTAAAGAGATCATTGACCTGATTCTCATATTTTTCCTTCTCCTCCTGTGACCTGAACAGCCCGCCCGGTTCTCTATGAGGCCAATGTCCTGTGACAATAGCGTATAGGACAGATCCAAGACTGAAGAGATCCGTTGATGGAGTCGGTATGTTATCTTGATCATCAGGTTGACTGAAGCCTGCATCCGGAAGCCCTTCGCCATCTATATCCAGGTCTTCGCAGACAGATCCTCCAAAATCACAAAGCAAGAGATCCAAGGTGCCAGGGCTTGCTTCATGGATCAGGAAATTATCAGGACGTAAATCGCTGTGGATGACGCCCTTGCTGTGTATGTAGACAACGCACTCAATGGCCTGTTGGAACCATCTTTGTTGGAGTGGATGAGGAACATCCCCGTTGTTCAGATATTGCTGCAGCCCGCCATGACTAGCCTCGGCAAGTAGTAGTCCTCGAGGTGTCGTCTGTCGCCCGAGAAGTCTGTGGCAGTGGGTGAATAATGCGTCTTGTGTACATGCTTCTCAGCCTCACCTGACGACCCTAGGGTGATTTCCTAGCCTGGTTAAGATTTTCTCTTCCGCCACATAGTGTTTCTCTACCGTCGGTCGAGGTTGAATCTGTTGGTCCCTCAAGATACAAACAGCTGCCTTGAAGATCCTAGCTTTTCCGACCCGGAAAAGGATGCCCGTGGACCCTACTGAAGAGAGTTGCTCGTACTGCTGTAGGGTATCAAGGTTGTATTCCATGACGATAGGGAGGGAAAAGCGGAGATGTGCTAGAGATGAGGTTGTTGAGGCTAGTGGGGGAATGAAGAAGAGTGAGTCTTTGAGGCTTCGGCGGAGCTGCTAAACAGTTAATCCGAGAGCGGCTGTCGTCTGTCTTGGCTGCTTGATCGAGTGACTAAGTTATTCCCACGTTAATCAGCCGTTCTTATGTCAGAAGGGCTGTATCTTTATTGTCCCGGATCCCCGAGCCTGACTTACATTTCAGCCTGAGTGATGATCTGATAATTGGCCATGGTTAGTGGTAGCCGCTTCACAGAGAAGCCAAACAGAAGTTAGAACGGTCGATCCATCCATCCATCCACCCATCCATCCACCCACCCTTCCTTCCACACACCACCCATAGACTTGCCCATTCGTAGCCGCCTTCCCCATGTGGCTTTTTGGTATCGTTTAGATCTGCGTCCTTCTGTGACTTACACAAAACTATCATTAATAAAGCGGACCCAGGTGTGGGGGAATTAGGCTGCTTCTCACAGTACAATGCATATATAAATCTGCTCTCACGCACCGGTCTCGCCGTTCTTTCTTAGCATCTACTGCTTTGTGGACACAGACGAATTTTTCAGAATGTTTACCGAATACTATACTACTAATATCTACACCTGTGGGGATAGATACTAAGGGCTAGATTTGCTCTCTGATACTATATTGAAGTGCTGGGTGTACTGCAGTAAAAGTGACCTTTTTGATTAATCAGCAATGTAAACCTAAGGGTTATTTCTGCCTACATACTACTATTATCCTTATGCCTTGACTGCCTGCCTGTTAGAAATAATGTTTTATTTCCCTTTACCTTAACATAATAGATATTATAACTTTACTGAAGGGCCTAAAGAGGCCTAAAGGCTAAAGGTAAATAATCCTACTATTTTTAACCTTTCTATTATTATTATTATTATTATAAAGATAGCTAATTAGTAAGTAGAAAAAGGGATATCTATTAATAGTAATACTATTATTATTAGCCCTATTATAATAACTAATAATACTAATAATAATAACTTTCCTACTAGTAATTAGTAGTAGGCTTAGGCTACTTAGTAACTAGCCTTTATTTAGCTACTACTAGTAGTCTAGCGCCTAGTAAAGTAAAGCTAATAAGCCTAGCTATATAAGGCTATTAATAAAGTAAGGTAAAGCTTATAGTAGGCTTAGTAAGGTAATATAGCAGCCTCTTAACTAACTAGTCTAACTTTAATATAAGAGTCTATTATAAATAGTAGCTTAATATAAAAAAAGCCTTATATACTATAGATAATAGACTTAATAGCCTGTTTTATAGGTAAATTACTTATCCTCTCTTAGAATAATAACCTAAGTATAAAAAAAGTAGCTATTTAAAAGCTAGTATTTAATAAGCTTATAAAGAAGGTAAATACTAAGAGATAGTTTCTTTACTATTAAGTAACTAGTAGCTAGTTAGCTAATAAATATAATATTAAGAAAAAAAAGTATAATACCTAAGTATTAATTACCTATTAATTAGGTAATACTTATAATAATAAAGATAGTAAGGTATACTACTCTAAGGAGGCTAAAAAGGACTTTCTTATTAACTATCTAAAGGGTAGATAGGTCTTTAAGAAAGAGCTAAGTATACTAGCTATATACTAAAAGATATAGCTAACTATAGTTAGTAAGGGTAATAGTATTTATATAGTAGCTTTATTTATAGCTTAATAAGAGGTTAATAAGGATAATAATAATAAGGAGGAGGAGGAGGAGGAGGAGGATAAGGTTATCTTTTTAGAGGAGAATTAGCTAAGTTACTATTAACTATTAACTATACCTACCTTATTAACTTTATTACTAACTTCCCTCTACTAGCTAGGCTTTATACCCCTTAAGTTATATAGCTAAGGTAGGGTTTTAGCTACTAAAGCTAATATATACATTAGCTAGTTAATTTAGGACCTTAGGAAAAGCTTCTTTAAGAGTAAAAGAGAGCTAATAGGGGTACCCTTATATAATAAGGTAGTAGTCTAAAAAGCCCTTACTAACTTCTTAAGATTTTAAATAGAGCTACTAGAGAAGGTATATTTAGCTACCTTATAGAAGTTAATAAAAAAATATAATAAATAGCTTATACTATAGGTAGTATATTAGAACCTCTTACTTAATAATAAGCTTAAAAAGGTATATATAAAGGAGTTAGCTTATAATACAGCCTTTAAGAATAAGGTTAAGTAGGTTAAAAAGGATAGGTTTTTAGTAGTATAAAGGAGGTTAAGTAGTTAGAAAAAGGAGGCTTTTTTTAGGCTGTTATTTAGGCTATTATTTAGGCTATTATTTTTATTACTATAGTAGGTAGTTATATATAAAAAGTATATTACTTTTTCCTCTTTTTTATATATTACTTTTTCCTCTTTTTACCTATATTACTTTTTTCTCCTTTTACTACTAGGCTTAAAGCTAGCTTTACTATATCTTTTAAGCTATATAGGACTATGTTTAGGCTATTATTTTTCCTCTATATAACCTATCTACCCTCCTTCTTACTAGCTACCTATTTAGTAGCCTAAAGTTAGTTAATTTATTTAAGTAACTATCTCTTTTAGCTAGGTAATAAAGCATAAAGTTATATAGCTTAGTTACTATATATATAATTACTACTTATATTTTTATAGACTACTTAGGTACTACTAGCTAAATAATTTACTATTTTTACTTTAAGTAGCTAAATACTTACTTAATAATAACTTAAAGGTAGTAATAGTATAAGTTAAAAAGCTCTTTCTTTATCCTTAGTAGTCTATTTCTATCCCTCTAGTCTTCTAGATAATAATATATCCTAGGATATAGGATAATAAGCCTATTTTACTCTCTAAATCCTATATCTACTAGGAAATACTAACTATCTAGTATACTAAAACCTCTATTAAGAGTATAGTTAATAAGGCTAGTATTATAAATTAAGCCTTTAGCCTTAGGAAGTATATATATAAAGCTTCTATTAAAGTAGACTATAGTAAATATATTTTATAAGACTATACCTTTTTAGCTATACTATACTTATTAATTATCCTCTATAATAAAAGTACTAATAAGTATACTATTAATAGCTTTTATATAACTAGTAAAGTCTTACTACTTAGGATAGAGCTTAATATCTACTAATAGCTTATTATTACTAACTAGTTAGATATACTCTTTATAAAGTTATATAAGGTATAGTAGGATCTTATTCTATACTCTTAAAATTATTAACTAACTAACCTTAAAGAAATATATAATACTTTATTATATACTACTAGTTACTAAGAGAAGTAGAATAAATAATATTTTTTACTATAATAATAGATACCTAGAGGAATAAATAGGTATTTTCTTTCTTATCTATTTTACTAAAGTATAAAACTAGTATTTTATTATATAAAAGAGCTTATAGAAATACTTTTTTAACTTATAAAGAAGCTTTTAGTAATATACTATTATAGCTACTATACTACCCTTATTAATAACCTATCTTTCTAACTACCTATTATTATATAAGCTTATTATTACTATATAAGTAGCTACTATTATAGTAGTTATTACTAATAGTACTTCTTTATTATTAGTAGCTATACTTTAATATAGTTTAATACTAAAATAAGGTACTTTTAAACTAAGAAAGTAGTATTAAACTATTTATATAGGAAGTAAGGTATTTATTATAGATCTTTACCCTTTTTAGGTAGTAGAAAGTTATTTATATTAAGGTATATAGCTAATATAGGGATACCTGTCACAAGGAAATCCATAGTTATTTTAGCTCATTAATTCAGTCCCCTTATATGCTTATTTATATAATATTATGTATTTAACTGCTCCTCGTTTCATTACTTATTAGTATAGTAGAATAAGCATCTTTTACCCTAAATCTTCTATACCTTACTGTATACTCTAACTTATAACAGTTATAAGCCTAGTTTTACTTACTATTATACGCTACACTATAATACTTTACTATCTACTACCTTTAGAGCACTTATTAATTAGTCTACTGTCTGCTAATATAACTAACTAGCCTATTAATCTCTTTTCTATAGTTAAGCTAACAAGCTAATATAACTAGCTAACCTAGTTCTAAGCGCTAAAATCTTAGTGTTAAGGACTAGGCGTGTAGGGGCTTGTTAACCCTAACCTACCTAACATCCCTTCTAATAATCTTACTAAGGAAGGGATCCTAATAATTAACTTCTTAGTAGCTAAAGCTTAAGCTGCTAAGGATATATAATATAAGGGTACTCTTATATCCTACCTCTAAGATAAAGAGGTATAGGAAGTAGCCCTAATTCCTACTAACAGCTCTAAGAAACCTCCCTTTATATATATAGAGCCTACTAGATCTGTTATCTTACAAGCAGACGTCTTAGAGGATTAGAACGTTACTATTAAAACTTATAGTATAATAGCTCTAGTCTACACTTAATAAGTCAAAAGTCTCTACACTATACTTAACTAGATAACTAAGACTATAAGCATTACTTTCCTTATAACTATATACCTTAAGGTAAGTACTAATAGTAAAGCTATAGTCTAGAGGACCCTTTATTATCTTAAAGCAAACCTTACGCCTAATAACCTTAGCACTCTCTCTACTGTTAGAGAGGAGTATTAATAAGTTCTTAAATATATAAAGGGAGAAGTTAACCCTATACGCTAGTATAAGGACTAGTAAGCAGCCTACCTTTAAGCTTATATATATAATATTCTTAAGGTCTAAGGTAAGCTTATAGCAAAAGACTTCCTAAATATAGTTTAAGTTAAGTTAAACCTAACCTAGAGAGAATGTATATATAAAACACTAGTTAAAAACCTTAAGCTTAGTTACCCTACTCTATCTATATTAGAGCTAGGATAAATCTTTAGTGTTATAACTTATAATAACCCTTCTAGGAAGAGCCTTTTCTGCTCTAGGGCTTATTTAACACTTACTAGTTAATTAGATAAGCGTATACCTAATAATTCTGCTAGCAATAAGCTAGAAATTAAATACCTATATAGTTACTTCTATAAGTAGTAGATTTAAGAATATAACTACTTATACTTTACCCTTATAGGCTAATACTATAGCTAATATACTCCTAATATCTCTAATACTTAGCAGAATAAGATTTAAAAGGAAACTATAGATAGTAAGTAGAAATTATCCTATAAAAAGCTAATTTTAAAGAAATAGTTAAAACCTAATAGAACTCTCCTTCCCTTTAAGCCTAAATTAATTAACTAAAACTAAATCTAAAACCCTCTAAAAAACGCTAAGGACCTAGGCTATCCTAGAAGCGTTATTACTATTACTATCTAACCCCTTCCCCTTCCTAAGAGCCTATATACAATCTTTAGTATAGCTCTTATTAGCTCCTATCCTCTTTCTAAGAGCACTATTATAGATACCTATAGAGTAGTCTACCTTATTAATAACAAAAGCCTCTTAGAACCTAGTTCCTATAAGCTATCTAGTCCTAATAACTTTATAGAGGTTAGTATATCTTTACTTCCTATAAGCAGGAGGGGTACTTAGGTTATTAAGGGTATTATTAATAGCCTATAGGGACTATTAACTAAAGATCTTATACTTAATAATATTACTTTAGTAGAAGGCTTTTATACTAATATAGCCTCTAAGGCTTTTCTTCTTAATAGTAGTCTCTAGTACTATAGGAAGGACTATATAATATACTACAGCAAGCTTAATAACAGTAATATAGTTATAAAGCTTTACAGGAAGTATAACTTAGTCTTTATTTAATATAAGCTAACTTCTAACTATCTAAGTGTATATAAGAACCTACTTCCTAAAAGCCTAGTAGGTATTCTAGTATTTACTGTATGCTCTAGGCATAGGTTATAGAGGAGATTATATTAAAATACATATAAGAGGGTAGATACTATACTCCTTTAGTATCTTAGATTAGGTTACCTAGGTCCTAAGGGACTTTATAACCTAGTCTAGAGGGTAAGGGGGGTATGTATTAGGGGCTTACTATAGATTAAGTGTAAAGACTGTAGTGCTATATATATAGAAAATGTTACCTTAAGAGGGCTATTAGAATTAAAGGCAATATACCTATAGTATAGGGTTTACTAGGATCTCTTTAACTTCCCTAAATTACTGTCTAGGATAAGGTAGATCCTTATTACCTATAATAAATACTTAGGCTTTATTATAGCCTACCTATTAGTATATAAGACTAAGTCTCTTATACTTAGAGCCCTCTAGACAATTAAGGCCTAGGTATATAGAGAGAAAGGTCTTAATATCTATAAGTTCTAGTATAATAACAAAGCTACAGTTCTTAGCCCTAAGGTTATAAGGGCCTATAAGATATAGACTGCCTTAGTTAGAATTAAAATTAAAACACTACTACTATATATAAAAGAGCCTATTAGAGCTACTAAAAGAGCAGGCTATCTTATAATTATTAAGTCTATTAAGATATATATTAGAGTAAATCTTCCTAAGGGGCTATATAACAAGGCAGTATTTACAGCAGTCTATATATATAATATTAGCCTATAGGAATCTAACGGCTAGGAGACTCTAATAGAAATAGAGCTTAAATAGTTTTAGTAATATTTCTACTAGTAGTAGGCAGACTCTCTAGTACCTTTAGATAAAGCGCTATAACTAAACTAAGGAGGACTCTATATATATAGGTATAAGGCATACCTACTATAGAGAGATTATAAGAAGGGTATAAGACAAAGGGATTATAAGGTGCTTCCCTATAGCTATATTAGTTACTTAGTAGGTTACATGCCTTAAATATATAACCTATATAGGATCTAGGTTCCTATACTTAAGTAAGTAATAACTATATATAATATACACTTTAACGAGAGCTCTTTCTATAGTAAGGCCTATAAGAAAGATACTATATAAGGCCTAAAAGCTTATAAAGTAATAGAGGTTATTAAAGAGTCTATTACAGTCTTAGATAACCTCCTTAGGTTACTTAGCATTATTACTTCTAAGGATAATATTTAACCTCTAACATTAGCTATACTGTTACCTACAGTTAAGGATTAATAAGTAAGTCTTACTTAAGATATTAAGCATATAGGATAAGCAAGGGAGGCAGTAGATCTACTAACTAGTACTCCTACTCTTAGGGGTAAGATTAAGTCTACTAAAAATATACCTAGGTTATTAACAGTTAATAGCATTTCTAGTCTAGGACTATCTCTTTTTTCTATAGATATATATATAACTAGCCTATTAGTAAACAGCAGACTAGATACTAACAGCAGTTCTTAGCTACTACCTATTAATATAGATATACTAAGTCCTAACTAATAAGTGTACTAAGCTATTATAAAACTCTAGAAATAGATATATAGTAGGTATATCTATGCAATTATACAGTTTAATTAAAGAACTATATAATAGAAATACTCCTAGGATTG
>PJEX01000168.1:20909-93835 GCA_005350895.1 Colletotrichum tanaceti
AACTACTAGAAGGATCTTAATAAGCTGCCTCCTAAGGTTAAGGCCTAGTTTCTTAAAGCTATAGAAATAGAGATAGGTAAGATCTAGGATAAAGATATATAGGAAGTTATTAACTGTAATCCTTCTCTTAATATCCTTCCCCTTAAATAGATCTTTTTATATAAATTTAATAAGGATAGACTCCTTAATAGATATAAGGCATATATCTATATATAAGGAGATTTATAGACACTAGACCCTTTACAGAGCACCTACGCCTCTATACTTACAGTAAAGGCTTTTTAGATAGTAATAGCTCTAGCAGCTTAATTTAACCTTAAGATTAGGTAATTTAACGTTATAAATACATTTCTTAACTTAGTTCTTAATAATAACTATAAGATCTATATTAAGCTCCTAGAGGGGTATAAGATCCCTAGCAAAATTGTATAACTAAAACGCACTCTCTATAGCCTCTATAATACTCTTATTCTCTAGTTCTTAATGTTTATAGGAGCTTTAAAAGATCTTATAATAGTTACCTATAATAAGGAGTAGTGTATTTACTAATTAGTAGATAAGAAGGTAATTCTTATATTCTACGTTAATAACTTTAAGGTTATCTTCTACTAAAGTTATAAGAGGGAGGTAGATAAGATTATCTTAGGTATTATAGCTAGGTTTAAGATTAAGGAAAGCCTACTAGATTACTACCTAGGTATATAAATTATCTATAATTAAAAGAATAGGAAGATTTACCTCCTTTAAGACGCCTATACTAAAAGAACTATAAAGCGCTTTAACCTTACTAATAGCTAATATCTAGCTATACTACTTCTATTCTTTAAGCTAGTCCTAAATAAAGGTTAAGTAACTTATTAATAGGTAAAATACTATTAGGAAATAGTAGGATTAGTGCTTTATTTAGCAGTAATAATAAGACTAGACATTATGTTTATATATATATAGCTCTTATGCTTTCTTACTAACCTAAGCTCTAGATATATTATTGCTGCTAACTAGTATATCTAGTACCTCTATTATATAAGATTTATTACGCTTACCTATAGCTATATCCTAAGGGCTTAATCTCTCCTTATAGCTAGAGATATAAGCTTTATAGATAACCCTTTAATAAGGCGTTTATTATAGGGATACCTTATTTACCTCTTTAGAGGTCCTATTTAGTAGAAAGCAGTATGCTAGAATACAGTTACTATATCTACTATAGAGGTAGAGCTTCTCTACCTTAAGCATACTATAAAGGAGGTAATAGCTCTCTAGCGCCTTTTTAGGGATATTAATCTTATACTAGATAATAAGTAGAAAGTATACTATAACAACCTTTAGACTATACACCTTATAGTTAATAAAAATAAATATATAATAACTTACCTATATTACATTAATATCTAGAATATATAGCTATAATAAGAGTATATAAAAGGAAGCTTCTCTATTATATATATACTTATAAATAAGATACTAGCTAATAGGTTAATAAAGAACCTATTGCATGTAAAGTTTAAGGAATTCTACTTATAGCTAAACCTTAGCAATATATAATACTTAATATAGGATAAGTAGAAATATAGAATAATTTATATTATAGGCTATGCCTAGTAAGAACTTAGTAACTACCCTATAGGGTATACACTAAAATAACTACTTTATATGCTTATTAAGGTAATAGCTTAGGGGAGCTATAAGGGTATCCCTAACAAGAGGCTTAACTGCCTCTAGGAGGTAACTCTTTTACTCCTTATAAGGAGCACTACTAACTACTATAGGTATAGTAGGTATAGTAATAATAACTGCCTCTAGTAAGATAGCTTCTATAGGTATAATATTAAATAATACTACTAGCTACTTTAGTACTATATACTTAAGAAAAGTATACAGTACCTCTATAACTATTAGCTAGGGGGTAGGTAAAGGGAGGACTTAGTCTAGGATATTAGCCTTAACCTTATAGCTATAGTTAATTAAACTATAGATTATAGTCTATAAATTAGATAACTTCTATATAATATATTAGTACTAAATAATATAAAATATATATAAAACTTATAGTCTGCTTTATATTTCCCTTAAGCTTATCTCTAAGCTTATCTATAAAAGCCTATAATATAGGCTTAATAGGTATATAGTATTTAGCAGCCTAACTGCTAAAGCACTAAAGGTAGCGCTTTCTGCTACCCTCTAGATAATAACTAGTACCCTAGCTATAAAGGGTAGCCTTTAAGTATAGGAGGTAGGGAATCTTATACTCCTTTAGCTAGCTATTACCCTTCTTAGGAACTATATATATATTAGAATACTTCTTAATAGCTAATATATATATATATAATAATATACTATATATAAAAATAGTCTCCTTTCCCTTCTTTAAGGGAGTTATAAGCTTCTAGCCTTTAAGATTTAGTTAGCTATAAGCTAATTAATAAATACTATATTACTTACGCTTTAGCTTAGGGGCCTTATCCTTACTCTTATCCTTACTATCCTCCTTACTCTCCTCCTTAGGGACCTCCTTTCTACTCTTAGGATCTGTCTTGTTATTATTATCCTTATCCTCTTCCTCTAGCTAGGGGTATAGAGACTTAATAACAAAAGGGGAATAGCCTATAAGAAGGTTATTCTTAATAGCAGTAGCAGTAATAGGGTTATTAGGAAAGGTAAGGGTAGTAACCTTACTTACAGTAGCAATCTCCTCCTCCTTATAGGAGGTACTATTACTGTTAGCTAAAAACAAAATTAATAACTGCTAAGTAACATCCTATATACAGTAAAAGGTAGATATACTATTCTTTAACTTATTAGTTATTTTAAAATTATCTATTAGCTATTAGTCTATTAATTCTTATTAGTAAAAATGCACTTAAGGTATATAAATTTAACTTAAAAACACTTACTTTAATAATAATAAGGGCTTATAAAAGGAAGGAAGAAAATTTTACTATAGTAGGTAGCAGAAATCCTACTTTTAGGTACCTCTTACTACCTTTAGCTACCCTTATTTCTACTTTAGGATAACCCTTAGCAAAATAAGGCTATTAATAAAGGCTACCTAATATACTATAATAGCATAATTACTTTATTATTTTATAGTTATATTTTACTAGCACTTAAGGGATTAATTCTAATATACTATTCTTATCTATTTATGATTAATTTTAATTGCTTAATTGCTTAAACAATTAGGGGGTATGTTATAAGGAAATCTATAGTTATTTTAGCTTATTAATTCAGTCCCCTTATATACTTATTTACGTAATATTATGTATTTAACTGCTCCTCGTTTTATTACTTGTTAGTATAGTAGAATAAGCATCTTTTACCCTAAATCTTCTATGCCTTACTGTGTGCTCTAACTCGTGACAATACCTATAAGCATAAACTAAAATCATAAAAGTGTAGCCTAAAAACAGCCTAGCGTAGCATTTACTTAGTTTCTGACTAATATTTCAGAACAGAGTTCAACAGTTCGATATAGTATCAGAGAGCAAATCTAGCCCTAAGACTGAGACGACTAACTTTGTCTCCTGTGGCGACACAACTGCGCCTGGTCACGTAGTTACTAGGTCGCCCCATGCGTCCTCGAGGAAACGCAACAAATGTGGCCAGTACAATTGCTCGCACCCTTAGTGGCGATCACGTATGTATAGCCACCTCTTGAAGAATGATCGATACTAACCTCGGGGCAAGGACGTTGTCAACTCGTCTTGACCTAACAGGTACAAACAGTGTAGCCCCACCAAGCAAAACAGGATGCGGGCGGCACAGCATTTGTATGGACAAGATGCAAGGATTGGACGGATGGCTCCTCGGAAGTGGAAGAACTAGAGAGGTCATGCCGAAATAAGAAGCATTGACGACCGATAAGCACACGACTTTGAGATCTCAGGACTAGGAGGTATAAGGACACTCGTTCTCAATAGATTACCTTACACAGCTCTTCAGCAGTCAACTTATAGTTTACCCTTTAGTAACTCTAAGATTATCTGTCTGTTGTAAAGATACAACCAACCCTACTGACAAGTGTAGGACTACAAGAAAAGAAGAAGAGGAAGGAATCATCTACATAATTTCCTACCCCCCTAGTCCTATCAGTAGTGGATCACACGGAACCATATCCAACCGCGTGCTGTCGTTCTGCTCCTCGACGTTCTCTGCGGATTTCGTAGTGGGTCCATCACCCTCAGCCGGACTGGCACAGGATTGGCATATTCTCCATTGTCCACCTGTCAGCTCTTTAGACCTCTCTATCACATAACGAGGGGCGTGCTACTTCCTCGGCAGGACATATATCGGTTGTGGATCGCCGCGCAGCATCTGCAGTTGGTATCAATGCTCTTGTTTGGCTGCCTTGTCTGCCTCGTCTCCCCTATCTCTTTTACATTATGGAGGCCAGAGCATTGTCTGCGGCCGTCTGGACATGCCTCTTTGCAACATTGAATTTGTTAATCCTGAGTTTGTGGCTCGGGCTCTCGTTTATGTCCGGCATGGCTCCTCTACGACAGCAATAATACGGTACACCTACAGAACAGTTTGATCCAGAAAGGGGAAGCGATCCTATCTGATGTGAGGAGATTCCCTCCCGGAGTAAAGGTAATAGTCCCGCTTATGACCTGTGGAGGCTGTCACCAATTTGGCAGGGCATATCATTATCCAAGTTCAGGCCAGCGGATTTTGCACTTTGGGTTCAATCACCAAGTCGAAAGCGAATGCTTCGCCTTACCCTCATGATAGCACATGCATACCCGGATATGTAGCCAATAGTTATAATGGGAGTTTCTTGATCAACGAATCACTACGGACATCCTAAGTGTCGCAGTCGATACAGCACGTGTCTGTGAGGGAGGAAGGTTGGCAAAGAAGAAAGGATGGGCAGCTTTCAGCATCATTAATTAGCATAACACCAATGGTATATAACAATACGAATACCACCTAGATTGCCAAAGACTGGAAACAGCCAAGCAAGCCAATCAATTACCGAAGCCCGGGAATTGTGATGGTAACTGGGCCGGCAGCGAAAAGGAGATGTGGAGAACGTCGGTTTAATTACAGTTCTTCCTCTCCCTTCTGCTTCCTCTACTTCTCCTCCTTCATAGTCTTGTTAAGTCCTTGGTCGTCGAAGAGTCCTAGTAGGGCGCCGATTCTTTTCGCATCAAGATTAAGACTGAAGGGGGCAAGCTACTAATCCCCCTTTTTCCTTAAGACTGCCACAAGTCCACCAGGGGTGCAGTGGTGAGTCAGGGAGCCGGACGGTTAGGGGTCTGGGAGCGAAGGATTTGGGGTTTGGAGTGGGGCTCAAACGTACAGGTACCTAGGTACACGGGCTTCGCCAGCCCCCCCCCCCCCTATGGGCACTAGCAGGTAGGTCTCTAGTGCTGTAGCTCTCGTCCATAAATAGGCCTCCTATCTCCCGGCTTATGGATAGGAGGCCAGAGATGAATTTAGTCACCCATTCAAACCTATCCTTTCTATTGACCTCTTCACTCTGGCGACGTATGTTCTGTAATTATGTAAGGTCTTCTACTCGCTATCTAGATAACAGCTATCGCTATAACTGTTCCTTTCCCAATGGGCCTATACTTATCAATGTACCTAATTAATTGACTCCCACACTGCTATCATTGCCTAACCCTACTTTAATGGGACTGTCTCGATCACGAATCCGCACAGGGTGCCCAGGCAGCACGCACAGTTGAATCCGGCGCCTACAGGGATTCGAGCCTTCGAGGTGAGGGAGCATTGACACACCAACAAAAAGTAAGTACGAGGTATCCGTACACCGACACGGTCGCCCTGGCTTTAATTAGCTGCCACTTGGCCCGATTGGCTCACACTACGTGGGGGGTTTTCTCATTCTTTTCATTTCACCTTTGCTGGAGAAAACTAAGCCCGATCCACGAGGCTGCTTTGTCGTTCATAGCCTTGTGATTTTGCTCAGCTGCAACTTTGCTTGAACCCCGGTTGCGCGTCGCGGTCGCCACGACACCAAGGGAGCCCACCTCTTTCCCCTCCAAAAACAGCAAGCCTTCCACCCCACGAACGTGCCTATTCGGTCTTCTCTTTGCCCGTTACTGCCAACCTTTTATGACACACAACAGACTTGAGCTTTGCTGCTGGTAGCGCCCGAGGACCCTTTCTCTGAAGCATCACGATGAGCCAAATCTTGACCCCTCGCCAAGCCGACGAGCTGTTCGTTCGCCTCCTCCAGCCCAGCAGGTTCCGGAGTCCATCGCTAACACCAGGTCTCAAACAGACACAAGGCAATCATCGCGTACCTCTCCTCGACCAACCTCCCGAATGCCGCCGCCGCCCTCCGAGAGGAGCTGCAAATCAGCGAATCCTTCGATACGGCCACCTCCAGGAAATACGAAGGTCTGCTGGAGAAGAAATGGACAAGTATCGTGAGGCTACAGAAAAAGGTCTGCCGCTTCCATCTGCGACGGCTATGTCCATACAGCGTTCGCTGACGTCAATCTAGATAATGGAACTTGAGTCCCGGGCTGCGGCTCTACAGTCAGAACTCGATAATGCGACACCGACATCGCGGTCCCAACGAAATCTTAACCCTGCCAACTGGCTGCCCTGCGCACCCGCCCGACATACTCTCGAGTCCCACCGCGATCCCATCACATGCGTTGCCTTTCATCCTGTCTTTTCAGCCCTTGCCTCAGGGTCTGAAGACTGCACTATCAAGGTCTGGGACTGGGAGCTGGGCGAACTTGAAAAGACGATCAAGGGGCACACTAAAGCAGTGACAGACGTCGACTTTGGAGGGCCGCGAGGTGCCACGCTGCTAGCCTCGTGCTCAAATGATTTAACGATCAAATTATGGGATCCTTCAGATGACTACAAAAACATCCGAACATTACCTGGCCACGACCACAGCGTGAGTGCCGTCAGATTTGTACCCTCGGGAGCTTCCGGCGCCCCGGGCTCAGGCAACCTTCTTGTTTCCGCCAGCCGCGACAAGACACTGCGGATTTGGGACGTCTCAACTGGCTACTGTGTCAAGACGCTACGAGGGCACACGGACTGGATTCGTGATGTTTGTCCTTCGCTGGATGGTCGCTTCCTTCTCTCAGCTGGCGATGACTATACAGGGAGGCTATGGGATATAAGTGTAGGAAACCCCGAGGTGAAGCTGACGCTTATCCGCCACGAGCATGTTGTCACATGCTGTACACTCGCACCACCCACTACCTACGTCCATCTAGCCAAACTTGCAGGCCAGAAACCCCCACCCACAACAAGTACTGCCGAGTTTATGGCAACAGGCAGCCGCGATAAGACAATTTGTCTTTGGGATGCTAGAGGGAACTGCATCAAGACTTTGGTTGGCCACGATAACTGGGTGCGGGCCCTTGTTTTTCACCCTGGCGGCAAGTACTTGCTGAGTGTGTCTGATGACAAGACGCTACGATGCTGGGACCTCGAACAGGAGGGCAAGTGCGTCAAGGTGCTCGAGGACGCGCACAGCCGCTTCGTCTCATGCTTGCGCTGGGCACCGGTTATTGTTCGCGAGGCGGCTACTGACAGTGACGGACAGAAGGG
The DNA here is from genome assembly GCA_005350895.1 of Colletotrichum tanaceti. Lineage (NCBI taxonomy): Eukaryota > Fungi > Ascomycota > Sordariomycetes > Glomerellales > Glomerellaceae > Colletotrichum > Colletotrichum tanaceti. The sequence goes on from PJEX01000168.1 coordinate 28,458, forward strand.
TATGAACACAACACCAAGCAAAGCGGCCGGGAAACCACATGCCATCCAAATACGATGCGTTATCGCGACTGGAAGCGTTGACCAGAAAGTGCGCATCTTCGCCAACTGACGCACCTTGATACCTCAAAAAAGAGAACACACACATGAGGGCAGAGCGAATGTAGAGGCCGAGAGCGCCACGCACGTCACAAACTTAGTAGAGCAAGATGCCGAAACACCAGGGACTCGGGGCAGAAGCAGAACAAAATTTACATTGTAATGATTCACGAGGAGCATTGGGCAGGTGGGAGGCAGGAGTCAAAGGATCAAATGTACTAGTTGCTAAGTGACGACTACGTAGTGCTTTTGCTGATACTTGGAGTTTTCCTAGAACCTGTACTTGCTTGAATAGATGGCCACAACATGTCGCTTGGCTTTCAACATGTATTTCGAATCGGTGATATTCGGTGGCCGTTGCATCTGTGAGAGACCCCACAAGTCTAGGACGTGCTAATGTTGAGAGCGCTGACTGGCTTTGCTTCGAGCACGTGTCACGAGCAGGTCGGGACAATAAACTGCGCTAGAAAGCAAAAGCTCCTTGGCACATCCTAACGCTAATCGGGTCGTAACAGCACGTCCCCAGTTGCAGCACAGCTTCCTACAATCGAGGTGACCCATTACACATGTTAAACTGCTTTTAGCGAAGAATTTTCGAAGGTGCAGCGTTTGTGAAGTAGATTTAAGTATCAACCAACACGGCGTTGAGATGATCAGGTTTCTCCGACCAATGAAGTACTTGAATTCTGTTTTCTGTTTTCTGTTAGTTCCTGAGGAATGAATGTGCAACTTCTAAAGCGTACAGTTAGGGGGCCCATACAGGAGGCACTAAGTAGTGAGCTAGATTATAAGAAGCTGGAAGCACGCCAGCATTTGGTGTCAGTTTTCCCACCCGCTATGCTTGTTCTCTATCGGCATTGCTTCATTCTTCAACAAAATACCCACAGGTCATTTGATCCGTCCATTGATACTTCCACCTCAATTTCAATCTATATTACAACATTTTTTGTATCCTTCTCCACCATCCAAGACACCAGCAAGGAAGTAAACTGCATCCATCCAAAACCTTTCCGACTTCTAACTTTCTTCCAGGTATGAATTGCGGATCATGCAATGGCTCGAAGAACAACCGTGGATATCTCGAAGGAACTTGTAACTCGTGTTGGGGCAGAGGTTATACGATCTTGGTGACCGCCCCGAACTGTTACTCATGTGGTGGATACGGCAACATGCCTAACGGCAGCGACTGCAACGGGTGCAAAGGGCACGGGAAATCACTTTCCGGCTGTACTAGCCTTGGTTGCAACAACGGAAAGGTCTTCTGGACTTGTACCGACTCGTACCACAACTGAAATGAACAACTTACGACCGCGGGGGCGGCCTAGACACTGTTGAGTCAGTCACGCTTCTACCCACTACAATATAGTGTTTTAGTACTAGTAACATTACTGGACCTTGATGGACTACTTTTTGCAGGAGCACTCAGTGTTACAGTACCGCTATAGCATTAACAATCGCCGTCTTACCCTATCTGTCCCAGCCTAACTAGACAGAGAGACGTTCACAAGAAATATCTGTTAGATAAGCTATACATCTTCTACTGTAGAGGTTTTAGTAGAACAAACATTATACTAGACTAAGAGATCCTCTAGGTTATTAAGTATATTTTCGACTAGGAGTATGCAGGTTACCATCCGGCGGAGTTTAACTCAACGACGACGACTACATAAGAAACTTATAGAATACCGCTAGGACTTAGAGAGAGATTAGGGTTATTGTAGAGTAGGTCTTCTAAGATGAGGTCAACCGTGCTTAATTACTTGCTTTAGTTGCTAAAGGAGCTATCCGCATCTCTATCATCATTAGCTGCTCCGTCGCTATCAGGTGCTTATAATATTTTATCTCTCTAACCTTATCTCTCTAGCCTAGTGTCTTCATTATGCTCATGTGTGCGTGTTGTTGCGTGGTCTATTGGAGATGAGTCGTTCGTTACCTGCACTGTTTGGTAGCAGACGCCTAAGAGCTTCCTAGACCGAGCATAGGACCCTAATGACTCACACAGTCCTTCTGGCAGCCTATTGCATGCTGACAGGTATGATAGGCTGCGAGGCGTGGCTTCACATGAGGCTGGTTGGAGACCAGCGGGTAGGCTGCTGACTTACACGTCTTAGGCGTGTAAGGAAGCAGGACGCACGTGAAGCAAAAGGCAAAGGCAAGAGATATGTGTGATCAAGTATGTCTCTTCATGATTGAATATTCCCTCGAGAAGGTTCACTGTGTGTGAGACTATTTACTCTATGGGCAGATGGAGAACAGTAGGTGACTTCTGTACACACTTTGGAAGTAAGACACCTAGCGCCTGCTCTCAGGGGGAGAGGTTTCTGTCAGTAAAAGTTGCTACTGCTGTAAAGTAAACGGCTTATTTACTAATGTTACTAGCACTAAGCTTGCCTTCTTTTAATGTAACGTTTAAAATAAGATAAAAAACGCATTATGAGACTAGGTGGGGCCTACATTACAATAATACATGTTTCCCGGTGTCTCATCATCATCTAGACTTACTGTTCTCTTGCCGTCGCCCACCATCTTATATAGTCATCCTTACTAGTAGCGACTATCACATACGACCATACCCACTGGAAAACTCGGGATCCCGTCCGCTCTCCCATAGATAAGCCAGTGAGGGCCGGATTAGTAGTTGAGTCGGTGACGATCAGCGAATACCTGGTGTTGTATGTTTTTGTTCTCTTTTCTGGTTCACATCTGTGCTTTCAGAGGTACAAGAGAGCATTAGCTTGTGCGCTCTGTTTCTGCATTCGGGAAGATGACGGATACACGAATCAGAAACGGTGACGCTAGATTTTCTTTTGCACATTGTTTAGACCCAAACCACCTTTTCAACCAAGTAAGCAAAGTTTGGGCACCTTGAGTGCTAGGGTAGGGTTGTAAGTTGTGTTCGTCGGCGTCAGGGCCAAAGGCTATGTCAGCGTAGAACATCCAAGCAAATCACAAACTTATCTCTGCTTCATTATAAGAAACACTTTTCAGACGAAAAACCTTTCACCAAATCTTCCACCTGAAAATCGCCCATATCCATTCTACTCCCTACAACAGAAATGTTTGCTGGTCTGCGCAGCACCGCTTCCAGGGGCTGGCCGGTTAGGCCTCGAGAGACGACGGCCCAGGGGGTTGTATCCATGACCGTCCGAGCCGACGATGTCTATTCGCAGCACTCATCGGACCAAACCGCTCAGATGCTTTTCGAGAAAGCGTCGTCTTGGCTCACCGCGATCCGGGAGAAGAGATTGGACCAGGTTCAGATCGATCTGGTCCTGAAGGAAACACGGGATGCTTTGATAAGAGCCATATACGGCTCAAACAAGATTGAGCGGGCCGGACTTGGATGGGACATGACCGTACACCTCTGCCAGGGGATCTTTGCCGGAGAAGACATTCCCGAGCGGATATCCACACGCGAGAACCAGCTGCTTGATCTCGACCGTCAGAAGGGAGACGACAAGGATAACATGCCCTCACAACACATTCTTCGAGGTCGCCGGGAAATCGTCCAGCACGCCAGAGCGTATCAACACATCCTTCATCGCTTCGTCGTCGAGCAGGATGACCTCACGGAGGACCTGATCAAGGAGACACATCGGATTCTCACCAAAGGCATCCCAATCTTGGAGGAAGGGTTCCCGGACGTCCCCCCGGAGGAGTATGGGGGCGTCTACCGCACAGTCCTCGTCGGGGCGGGCTCCACCATGTTCACCGTTCCGCAACACGTCCCCGGCAAGATGAGGGAGATGTGCGACAGGCTCAGGGCCGACATCGAGAAGGCCGAGACGCGGAACTCGATCGACCCGTTCTCGGTCGCGTCGAGGTACTCCCTCGAATTCGTGCAGATCCATCCGTTCCGGGACGGCAACGGCCGGATGTGCAGGATGATCCTCAACGCCGTGCTGTGCAGGTACGCCGGCATCGTCGTCCCCATCGGCGAACGGCCGGACGACATCGCCGAGTACATCGGCATCAAGAAGCGGTCGAGCGAGAACATGGAAGGCCACGGGGAGTACGCGATGTTCGTCCTGAAGCGGGCGATCACTCGCCTGCGGGAACTGAAGAAGAAACTTGCGGGCAAAGGAGAGGCTTCTTGAGGTTACTGATCTTTGGGAGATGGAGCATTTAGGCTCAGTCCACTCAATGCCCAAGCTGAAAATTAACCAGCACACACGATAATGATGGCCGTCCCTTGTCTTCCATCTCTCGAGAAGACAGTAGTAGGCTGGTCCATTTCTGAATAGCATCAGACTGTTGCCAAGATACTCGGCAATAGTGCGAGAATCCCTCATGGTAGTTCATCCAGAGTACTTACGCGTGAGCGCGGGGGGAAAGGCTCGTGGCAAAGTCGTTGCTGTCATGCTCCGGGGAGCATCCCTCTGCCCAGCCCTCTTGAGTCTTGACGCAACCAGCAAGGAATTGGGCCGGCCGTTTGGGCGTCAGCAGTAAACTACACGGTTCAGTGCCATCATTCGATTGGTGTGACTTTTGTCCAGCTTCTATGAGAGGGGGGAAGGGGTATCTTTAATACATGGGCCGGGACGAATACCCTCCGGCAGGTAAAAGGAGGAGAGGTGTCGATATCTAATTAATACAATCCAAAAAGAACCACATCCGCAGACAGAACATGTTGATACTAGTCCACCGCGACGCCCAACACGACCGCCAACGCATCCTTGAGCTCCCGTGCCGACCTATCCTCCTCCTCCTTCAGGTCCTCCTCGAACCCGCCTCCGTAGCCGAAATACTGCCTGACGCCGCTGAGGCAAAACGCCAAGTCCAGCAGGAAAAGAGACCACCGCGACCGCACCCTCTCCCACAGCGGCTCCGGCCGCCCGTCGACTGCTTCGGCGACGGCGCGCATGGCCGCGGCCCCGACCATCTTGACGCGGTTCACCGGCGACCCAAGATGCCGGTTGCTGCCCTGCGCCAGCCCCAGGTTGCGCTCGAGGAAGACGAGCTCCGGCGGCCACAGCCCGTCCTCACCGAAATACCCGGCCGCCTCGGCGATCATGCGCTCCTCGCGTTCCCGGGCCGTCTCCTCCTCCCCGTGCGCGGGCCCCGGCTGCTGCTGCTGCTGCTGCTTCCCGGACCTCATCGCCAACGCGTCGGCCCACGGCGCCGGGTCCTCCATGCCCCAGGCCCGCGACACCCGCTTCAGGCCCTCGGCGTCCTGCGTCAGGAGGGCTTTCCAGAACAGCGCGTACTGCCGCCGCAGGTCGTCGGACAGGGTGACCTAGAGGCCGTGATCCAGCAGGACGATCTCGGGGTTCCCCGACGGCGTGCGCCGGACAAAGATGTTGCCCGGGTGGGGGTCGCAGTGGACGAAGCCGTAGCGGAACATCTGGGCCGAGAAGAGCTCGACGACTGTCTCCATGACATCGCGCAGGCCGAGACCCAGCCCGCCGCCGCCGCCGCCGCCGCCGCTCCCGCCACCGCTGGCGGGTGTCGGCGTATAAGGCGCCGTGATGCCGTCCTTGTCCCACAAACTGCGGCCGTGAATCCATTCCGTCGTCAGGACTCGCTTCGAACTGAGCTCGGGGTAGACCACGGGGATGTGGACGCAGCCGCGGAGCCGCGGGTCGTCGCGGACGAAGCCGGCGAGGTTCTCGGCGTTGGCCCTCTCGTTCTCGAAGTCGGTCTCCTGCATGACGTGGTCCATGACGAAGCCCCCTAGGGAGCCCATGGGGATCGAGGTCGCTTCGGCGGTGTACTCGATCATGCGCCTGTGGGGGGTGCGGTAGGTAAAGTTTCAGCCGTCGAGACGCTCCTCTGGAGGGGGTGGGGGAATGCCAACGAAACGTTTCAAGGACCAACGAGTGAGTAGCGAAGGGGGCTGAGAGCAACGTACTTGAGCGTCGACAGGTCCGAGGACACCTGGGCGGCGATCTGTCTGCGCTGGACCTTGACGGCGACCTCTCGGCCGTCTGACAGGCGGGCATAGTGGACCTGGGCGATGGAGGCCGCGGCGCGGGGCTCGCGCTCGACGGCGTCGGCCCCGAAGACCTGCTCGACGGACCGGCCCCCAAAGTCCCCGTGGACGACGGCCTCGACGTCGGCCCAGGGCGCCCTCGCGGCGTCGTCAAACGTCTCGGAGAAGGCGCGCCGGTAGGCCTCGGGTAGGACGCCGCCGGCCTGCATGGCGACGGCCTGGCCGGCCTTGAGGTAGAGCCCGCCGTTGCGCTTCAGCATGTCGCAGACGCGGCGGGCGTTGCGGTCGTGGAGCGTGTCGGGGGCCACGCCGGCGACGTACGGCCGGCTCCCGAGGTGCAGCTTGTAGTCGAGGCCGACGAGAGCCGTGGTCCCGTAGGCCCTGGCGCTGCGCATCACCACGCTTCCCAGTTAGAACCTGTCGGCGGCGTATGCTGTGAGGCCCAGGCCGCCGAGGAGGGACACGAGCTTTTGAAACATCCGCCTCGGCCTTTGTGGAGGAGGTGCAATGGCAACGGTAGTAGTGGTGTGATGGGGTTGGATCGGAGCTTCAGCTACGCGGCGACGGGTTGCGATGGATCTGATGCGGCGTTGAACTGCTGCTACTGGTATCCCGAAGGGTGCTCCGATACGACTGGAGACGACTTGGAAAGGCGGTGGCCGCCCGCCGGACATGCCTGAGAACCGGAGCGAGGAGCCGGAGCGGCGGAGGACAGCCTGGACGGCCGCCGCCGGCCCCAACCGGTGGAGAATTGGCGGCAACATGGTCGAGGTCCGGTTACCAGAGAGCGTCCAGATAGTCCAAAACAATGTGAAATAAGGAGGGGGAAAAGATGGAAAGACAGCACGTGAGCGAGACTTGAGGACGGAGGAGGGGGGAGACAGAGGCTGCCGGAAAGGTGAGTGAGCACGAGTGGTTCCTTGGCGAAATATCCAGGTCTGTTGGTGAGACCGGCCAACTCCGCATGGAATCTTCTGGAGGTGCGGCACAGCTGGCCGAACAGGAATCGGGCGCCATGTTTCCATCTCCGGAGATCAACAGAAAGAAGCCCGGGAGACAACGGGTCGATGGATCGGATGCTAAGAAGGAGCGGAAGCGAGTCGTCTCGTCGATTCCATCTCATCATCTCTCTCGCGGTGAACAAGGCGAATCCGAGACAAACTGGAGTCCCCTCGAGCCACCATTGTCGTCCTTCTTTGCGCCAGAGAAGATAAACATTGTGCCTCCGAGGTCATGTGAGCTCTGTGATGCCGGCATGATACAGACAACTTTCCAATGGCTGGCTAGTCATTCGGAAGATGGGGAGCAAGCGACTTACGGTGGTTTCTGGGACGCAGGTATCTGTCGAGAACTGCGACGGCTTCAGCCCATACACAGGCTGGTGTGCCAAATTGACATTGTCCAATCGAGTAATGAGGGTCAGGTTCTCACCCCGGGCGTCATTATCCCTCCAACAATGGCAGTTTCCATTTGGGGCATATCTACAGCTAACACATTCTCGAAATCGATTGAGTGGGATGCGGCTCGTCCCTGAGACAGAAGCCAACACGACCAGCTTCTCCAGAACAGAGATCGGTCTCTTCAAAAGGCATCCCTCCTCCGTGAGGTAAGCTACGCCGGTCCCAATGCTGTCACACGTTGTACACATATACCACACCAAACAACACTCATACATTATTTGTACATATTTTCATCCTCCTCCTTCACGGGAATCCCTCGTCTTGCGGCCCGCATTCAAGACAGCCCAACGCCCCGGAGCGCGCGCATCTTCACACCCTCCCAGCTGTTCAGCTTCGGACGCACGTCGAGGTAGAAACTCGGCTTGCCGTAGGCATCCGGCCGACCGGCGTAGAAGTCGATGACGTACTCGACCTGCACGCCGCAGCGGTCGATGACCCAGTCGTGGCGGTCAAAGGGCGGCGTGTAGCCCAGCAGCGTGTTGACGCGCGCCTTGGGGGACATGTTTGTGCTGAGGCCGAGGAACGAGTGGAGCTTGGGGCCGTTGCAGCTGTTTTCTAGTCAGTCACGGCTTCCTGTCTATCTAACGTCGGGAATCACTCTCGGCGGGATGGGAGAGTTGAGGAGACGCGGTGACAAAAAGGGGCGGGATAGTCTTACGCGGTGCCCTCGAGATAGGGCTGTTCCCACTCCTTAATTTCCTTCCAGGCCCTCTCGTTAACAGCATTGTGGATGGGCACGACGGTCGCCATGTCGGCGGCGCGTGTGTCGTGACCCTTGCGCTTCATGGCGTCGAAGAACATCTTTTGGGAAGGATAGATCCAGTTGCCCGTCGCCTCGTCGGCGCCCGTCTCTTGCTCGTGGTTCGAGGGCCGGCTTTCGCCCGGGTACGCCGAAGTTGCCGTCCGTGGGATTGTCGAGACCTCGCGCTCGGTGTCGAGGCCCGATTTCGTGGTGGATGGACGCGCGGGATTCGGCGCATCTTGTGTTGCGGAGGGGGGAGGGGAGGCGAATGGGATGTATGACTTGAGGGACTGGGTCCAGGATCGTGAGGGCTGTGATGGCGCCTGGCCGAGGGGCTTAGAAGGAGTTTGCTGCTCGGCTGGTTGTGCGTGAGGGTTTGCTGCGGCGCTTGCGGCGCGGGCCTGGGCGAGCCATGCTTCGCGGGACTTGTGGTCAACGGGACAGGCCTCGGCAGTGGGGGCGACGGACGACGCGGATGGTGGTGTCGATGTAGTGTCCGAAGCCGGAGAAGACGACGACGACGACGATGACGAGAATGGCGTCAACGATAGCAGGGATTGGGTCCAGGACTGCGACTGCATCGGCGGGATGTCGGCGGAAGAGACGACGGGGTGCGGCGGGCGAGGATGTGCTTCGGCCGGGTTCGCGGCACGGGCGTGCTGTAGCCAGGCCTCGCGGGCCTTGTGGTCGACGGGACACGTCTCGGGCGCGGCGGCGGCCTCATTGTTGGGGTCTGGCATTGCGGGCTTTTCGTAGTCGACAGCAGAAGAGGAGGGGATGGAAGGCGAGGAAACCGGAGCTGGGGGTTGCGAACGGGTTAGGAAGACGAGGTCCACGAGGTCGGCGTTCATTTTGGAGAGACTGCAGCCGTGAGCTGTGGCGTCATGTTCATACCAGGCGAGGACTAGAGACGCGAGTAGTCTTTGAAATGTCGGTGTCTTGTGTCTGTCTGCGAGGGAGGCGTTCGTTTCCCCCAGATGGGCCGCCTGGGCGAGGTGATTGACAAAGATAGAAGGACCCTGATGATGAACGGAGCGGGTGGGCTAAATGCAAATTCCGGGCAGTAGGGTTGCAGCGGTGTTTCTTTCTATATTCGTCTGTATCGTTTCAGAGGACGTCGTAGGGGTTTGCGACAGGAAACGCATTGGATCTCTTACGCCGGGGAAGGGCAGCTTTGGCTGGTGGCCGGGTAGTCAAGCGGTTTCGAGATGGGATCCCAATCCCTCGTCGCAACGACTTTTTAAGTGGAGACGCAGTGTGCGCGTTATTGATCTGGGATCGTCATTTTTAGTGGCGATGTGATGGATGTCGGGTGATTGGGTGGCGCTGGAGCTCTTTGTCATTGTCAATGTCGAATCGTCGGGTGCTTCCGATGACGCCGGAACAATGAGATGGTGCCGGACTACAAGGGTGGGTCAGCATATGGATATCACGTGGCGTCACATGACCAACTCACTGACAGCACCGCAATGATGTCCCGGTGTTCCCCCGAAACTGTGGCTTGAGCTTCGTGGTATCTGTACCTACCTCCCTTAAGTTGGTACCTAAGGTACCTAGGTAGATAAGGTATCACACAATGGCTGGTGCTTCTGCACAGATCTCTTCACCAAGCCCCCCACACTGTCAAAATCAGTGGCTAAGGCGCCCGGGCTTCTCGTCAAGTCGGCTAGTCACCTCGGGAAATGACGGAAGCGGGAAACGGGCAACAGGAAACGATCGGATGGTTTTGGCAAGCTGGGGTACCGGGGAGGGCTGTTATTAATTAGCAAACGTGCCGCTTGAGAGAGAGCACTGACACGCCTCTCCCAAAGTCCCGGAGCTACGGACGCAGGTGGTTCGACCACGCTGCATGAAAGCTGTCACATGCATCGGCTAGTTGTCGCTAAGCATTGGTTCGCGGTCCCGAGAATTGACGGGGCATTGGAGGACGTGGAAGTCATCCGGAGGAGCCTCCTTTCACATGGCGCGTCACGGTTGAGTGGTGCCGTACCGGCACATGTCAGCAAAAGTCCCCGAGCAAGGGTGGATTCGGTCGTTGTTTGTTTTAGAAATCTTTTGTACTTTTGTATGTATCTATGCACGGTGGTGTCCTGTGTGACGGAGATCGAGACTAGTCGGGACAGCACTGGTCCTCGGGAGTCGTCCATGTGAGAATGGGGCAGAGGAAAATGAGAGAAAGCAAGCCCAAAAGCTAAACGTACGGGCAAACAGGTCTTGCCCGCGCTTGCTGTTGGGAAGTCGGAATAACCCAGCAGAGCAAACTCCCGTGGTCCCCGCGGCGAAGCAGCTCCCGCTTGGCGGTGTGAAGGGGGAAACGTTCAGCACCCTTTCGCAAGCATACTCCCAGTAGCTTGCTCCAAGAAACAGAAACGCCAAAGCCGCCGGCCTTTTCCACACAGCCAAACCCTCGGTTTGTGACGCTCGCATTCTCGTGACGAGTCTCGTGACGTAGTTGACGGTTGCCGAGTATCCCGTGTCTTGGCCAAAGCCCCAATCCTGGGGGCCTTGCTTGTTTCTGATGGACGGGGGATCATGTTCATCGTAATGTAGTCTCGCGTCTCCGTGTACACCACCCCGTGCCCCGGCCAGTATTTCCCCCCAGTGATCCACCCTAATCAACGCGCCCCCTTCGTCGCTCGTTTTTTTCGTTTCATGCCTGCGGACGGTCTGATCGTGGTGGCGGCCCATTTCTTCTCTTCAAGTCGTTCATGTAGATCAAAAAAGACGCGCGACCCTCCGTGCTGGCTGTTGCTACTCAGCCGGGCTAAGCGGCAACTCAGCCGAAGAGGGCGGCACCACCGGACTCGACGGCCTCAATCTCGGCCATGTCGATGGGCTGGCGGCGGAAGCGAGCGGGCAGCTCGGAGCGGTCGAAAGCGACGCCGGACTGGGGCACGACGGAGCCGAGGCTGTGACCCGAGGCGCCGCCGACGCTAGCGCTGACGGAGCGCTGCAGAGGGCCATGCTGCTGGGCGTGATCGCGGTAGGTGCTGAAGCTGGTGTGCTTGGGTGAGGCAGAGCCGTTGCCGAAGTTGGCGGGCAGCTTGCCGGTGGGCGAGGCCGGGTGAGGGGCGGGGGTGTGGTCGATGGAGGCTACGGGCGGTGTCAGTGTCGTGCACGAAACGAGAGAGGGAGAGGGAGAGGAAGAGCGCGATTCGACTGGGGGAGGGGGGGCAGAGAGAGCGAGAGAAGAGGAGACCTACAAGGAATGGAGCGGCGGCCGAGGAACCTGATGCTGGGAACGCGCTCGGCGTGGGCAGCGGCCTGGCGGAGGACTCTGGTAGCGAACATTGTGATGGTGCTGAATGTCGTGAATATGGATAATTGAGATAAATCTAAGAAGCGGACGAAGCACGTTCGTGCGGGTATATGAGAGAAGGGGGGAAAGTAAAAAAAAAAGTAAGAATTGAGGGGCAGGAGATAGGTAGTTATGCGATCAGATGACAACTCTCCTCCTTGCCTGGGATGATAAAAGCTTGGGGGTTTGCGTGGCGCCGGCGATGGTTATCAAGGTTAGACTTTTTTTCGATTTCGGGGGGTTTTGCTGTTTTTAGTGTTTTTGTGGTCAAAATGCAAAGTTGTGGTGTGTCTGCGCGCGTCGGCCGGGGAAGCTTTTATCAGCAGGGAGGAGAGCGTTGGCGTCCAAGGGCTGGTGGTTGGGTGGTTGAAGGAGAGAAGAAGGTGAAGAAGAGAGAAAAAAAGACCCGGCGAGGTCAGAGACAGAAAAGAAGGCGGCCTACTTAACAATGTTCTCTCCAGAAAGGAACCAGGAAACGGGGGCATTTTCTTCATGAGCCGAGACACCGCACGCCGCCGGCCGTGCCCCCGTTTCCTCTCTGTACGTAGGTACCTAGCTGTACACTGCGGTATCCGTTACCCTTACGGATACTACACTACCTCCATGGATGGTGCCATTCGGCGGGTGGGCTGTGCCTTCGGGCATACCTTCCAGCTTTTTTTTTTTCGAAAAGAATGGCGGACAGGCAGGAAACGCCAAGGATGGCTGGCAAGGGAATGGCATGGAGGACATGGTGGATAAGGTGGACATTTGACAAGGAGGAGGGGGGACGGACGACCGGGGACAGGGGACGAGACGAGGTTGTGAATTGCAGTCTTAGCGCGCCAGCCCCGAGGAGTCGAGGACATTTGCCGCATTGGACAATCTTGATTCATCTTTTGGGACGTTCGTTGGCTGGCCGGCCGCCTTGCTTGTAAGTTGTGGCACTAGAAGAACTGTCTCTTCTCCGGTGCAACAGACTAGAAGTTCCTTACCTTGGGGAGAAGTCCGAGAAGATTCCGGATTGTACTCCATCAAACACGTTTCCCAACGTTGAACCGTCGGACCGACCACAGTTCTCAGACACGCAAACGCAGCTGTGTAGAGTAACTGTAGTGTAGCTCAAAGAAACGCAACAGAGACAAAGGAATTCCACAGCCCTAACCCAATCAAGTCCACTCACTACATCGTACCCCTGGACCTTCCAATCCCACGCGTTCAGCCAACAAGCTTTGGAGTGGAATAGGTACCTATCGAAACCTGGTGCAATGAGCGCAAAACGGCCAAAAAAACGACCCCTCCGCGCTACCGCCTACCTACCTTAGGTACCTAAGTTGCCAGGTACATTTCACTACCACCTAGGTACCTAGGTACCTACATTACGGATCTTCCCAGTGAAGCCAGTAACCGAATAACGGGACAAATCGATTTTACACGTGAATTGCGCCTTATCTCTCTGATCTACACCGTCATGGCGGGGACATCGTACCACGCCAGAGGTGCCCCCTCCCCCCTCTACTACGTACTGTGTATGCCCTCGACTCCATATGCATCTCCATCAGACAAACATACAGACAAACATATCCGTATAGACAGGCAGACACACGCTGAGGGGAACCACTCACACCGAACCCCGGCACCGAGTGGTCAGACACCGACCGCGCGTGTGCTGGAGTCTTGTGCCCTGTACCATCCTTTTTTTTTTCCCCAGTGTCACTCTCTGTTCGGATGGGTCGGTGAGGGATTCAGATGCGACGTTCGGGGGAGGGAGTAAGACGATTAATCATCCAACCTTGTTTCTTCTTGTTTTCCTATCTGTCCCTGCGCGTGGGAAACGTGAGAGCCCATTCGTCGTCGCCAGCCACCCTTCCATGTTCCCCAGACTCCGCCGTCCGGGCTCGTCGCTCCATGTCGGTGTGTTTGGAAATCGTACGCGCGGGGGAAGAGGGGGGGGGGGGGACACTGCCACTCATTCCCCCGCCCCCTCTCCTCCCCCTTCGACCTTGCATCCGCCGCCCAACGGACCCGATCCCGAATGCCGTCCACACCATCACGTCCAGATGCCACAACTGGGAATCTCGCATCGAACGATGCTGCGGGCGACCGGACGAGCCAGCACACCCACTGCCAATTGGCTTCGCGGGGGGGCGGCCCTGGAGAGGAGGGTGTCCTCGTCAATGGCTTCCTCCTCTTGTCGCCCGCCTTTCCCGCACTCCTGATGTTTCCTTTTTCTGCACCCGGCTACCACATACTTAATTCAGCAGGCGAGTCCCCTGCGAGGGGTCAACAATTTTGGGGGGGTGAGGGTTAAAGGGAGGGGTAGTCCTAGAAAGAAACAATCAAGTGTCTACTGTGTAAGCTTGAAAACGCATTCAACCTACGTCTGCTCGCGTGCTCTTCTGTCAGTAAGGTTAAGTTCTGTATCCCGTTCCCCCAAGATGTCGCATCCGGCGCGTGAAGCTTGGCCGCGAAGTAGAACGCCCTGTCCGACGAGAGCTTGCCGGTCCCCGCGGAGCAACGCCTCCCGGACCGGTGCCGGGTTCCATTCGTACCGCCCACCGGTCGAGACGGTCATGTTCTCCTCGAGCGTGTACGAACAGGAGCTGCCGCGGACGAGCTCGCCGTGCCAGGAGAGGTCGATGACGGTCCAGCCGGCAGCGGCTTCGGCGGCGTCGGGCTCCCACGAGACGGTGATGGGCGCCGATAGGTCGAGGTCCGTGTTGGTGTCCGGCCCTGTAAACTGCAGGCCATGGGCGGCGGACGCCAGTATCGGAACGAACGGGATGACGTGTGTTTGTAATTTCATGTCTTTTGGTGGCAATTATGGTTGACGCGATGAGTGGAGCTTGGGACTGGGCGTGGTTTGTTGTCTCGATCACGACGGAGAGAAGTCACAAAAGTCGGTGTTCCCATCTTGTGCCTCGCGCGCTGGTTAAACACCTCGTGCCAAGTGTTGGGTAGAGCGCGTTGACAGACCTGGTGGACTTTTGACCAGTTGGATCTGTGTCTGTGTCTTTGTCTGAGACGGTGAGACGAAGCTACTCTGTGTTTGTTCGCGAAAAAATGTACAGCCTCAACTCCAGCCCCCCTTCGAGTGGATTAAACCTCTGACCTTTGCAATTGGTAAACCTAGACGGGCTAAAGGGTTCGGCGAATAGCATGTGTTGTGACTGATCGATTGGCTTGGTAGTATCAACTGCAGAGTAAACTCTCATGGGAGAGAACCCCCTTTATCTACACTTTCTGCACACAAGAGTACATATTCATAATGTTGAAAATGCTCTTTACAAGTAGACACCTTACTTGTCTAAAGTTGAAATTTCAAAATGATACTTGGGCCTTCCCTGGACTCGCGCTCACTACCTCCGTCGCACAGCCATGATTGCTTTCGAAATGAGATCTGGGGGTGAGGGGGATTCACTGGGCAGCTCTTCCAGCCTCCAGCCCAAGATGTCCGCGTCAAGTGGGGAACGAGGCAGAGTGTCGCACTTACCTGTATGATGATACAATTGAAAGCAACGTTGGAGGATTCTACACGTGTAAAGAGAAAGAGATCGAATATAAACTTCTTCGATGTATCCGTACATCGTATTATTACCTGGAGAAACAGGAGGTGAGAGCTACCGGTATTCCCCCTCAGCGAAAGCTACCCCACTTTACCCCATATCTTTCAAGACACCACCACCCCCCCCTTCCCCCCTCCTCAAACTGTGCCCCCTTCGACGGTTCGGTGGAAAGCAGCCGCCGGAGCGCTGCCTCGATCCGTGACACCAGGACAATCACAGCTCAGGAGTGACAGCGACCTACATACCTACCTACATCGTAATTAGAGACTGAATCAGGGTCGGTCAAGTCTGTCATCAGCCACTGGGCCGGCGTTTGCCCGTGTACCCTACCCCCCACGCCCGGGGAGGAGGAGGAGGAGGAGGTGGAGGAGGAGGAGGACGGCACACTAGCTCCGGGCCTTGCATTGCATTGCATCAAATGCTTGGGATGGACGGGGCCCTGTCCGGGTCGGCCTTGGGCAGCCATGGCGGCTGCTTCCCGAACCGGCTAGCAGTCTAGCACAGCGAGCCGCCGGGCACGTCGCATGTTTCTCTCCCTTCTACTGGTAAGTACAGATAGTTCTCCATGACTCGAGTTGCCTTGGGAAAGGGACAGCGTTGGCATTTGCAGGAACGCAAGAAGACGTACGCTTGACCTTGATGTGTTTGGCTCTCCGAGGAGTGTCTTGTGGTTTTTAGTAAAGCGTCATCGCGTGCATTCAATCCGTAGCGTCGTCTGTAAGCCTTCTCCGCCTAACACCTCGCCTCCGCGCTCCCTGATGATGCTCGTCGCCCGCCGTGTAAGGGGCAGCACGCACGTTGCTATCCGCAAGGAGCCGGGCCGGCCGGATGTTGCGAGCGCGATTTTGCGCTGCTCACACACTGCATTAAGGAGGGAGGGTGCGGAAGCAGGTCCCGATCCCGGTCGTGGATGGCGACATACTCCGATAACGGCACCGTGGTTTTGTCTGGTTCTGTGTGGAGCGCCGTTGAGGTCAAAACACGATTCGCGCGGCTGCTGCGAATGGAGCTCCTCCTCCGCACGAGTTTCGGCTGGGGTGGCGCGTTCCCGCACATTGATGACGGGCGAGATCTTCACTGGGGGGGCTACAGGTCGGTCGGTACCTGATGCAATTTCCGGGATAAAATGCGAGAACCGTGGTCGATTTCAGCGGCGCTGGTTTGCGCTGCTGCTGCTACGGATACTGGAGGCATCGACTTGTTGGTGCGGTGTTCCATTGAAGACTTGGGAACCATACATTTGAGCCAGCTCGCTTACCAGAGGGTTCCGGTAGAGCCCCGCTCTGCTCGTTGTGAAATTCTTCTTTGCCATCCCGTGGCAATGGACCGACAGAATTGGTTGGACTCTATCAGCAAGAGGTCATCCATAGTCACCAAGGGAGTGTATCGTTCGTTACAATAGGAAACATCGTGTTGAGAGTGAGTCCCGAAACTCATAGGACACATTGGTATCATCGGCAAATCGTACCTCCTATGTGTGCCGTCCGTCCGTCCGTCCAAACGCCGTGTTCCGTCCCATGAAATTCGTCAGCCCTTTGTCTACTGCCCCTTCTTGTTCGCATATCCCATGCTGATTCGCGGGGCAAAGGCGTCCAAGTTGGCGTCGTCGATGTTCCAACCAGCCTTCCGAAGTGCCTCCGAGCCCAACTTCACATCTTCGTTGTCAGCATCAATCTCATCCACGGACATGGCACCCAACAGCTTGCGCGTGCCGGTATCCGCGTCAGTCTTCGTGCCCAACTGGCGATCGCGCGCGACAAGAATGGCATAATACCACGCCATGAGGGTGTCGACGTGGTTCGCCTTATCGCCAGAGCGGTCGTCGAGCAGCATGATCTTGACGGTGGCGAAGCCGTTCTTCTCGCAGACGCAGAGCACGAACCCTGCCGTCAGCTTTCCCTCCTTGTGCGGCTGGACATCGCGCTTGAGCGTGACGAAGCGGATGTCGGCGCTCTTGACGTCGGCAGTCATGGCATCGGCGTAGCTCTTGGCAAACACAATCTTGGCAACGGCCTCTCCGCGAAGGTTCTTGATGACGGGCGACCAAAAGATAATGTTCTCGCGCCGGGCGACCTGCTGGGGCGTCAGGACGCGCTTCGTCTGGGCGTAGTGGTCGAACAAGATGGTGGCGCGCTGCTGGTTGAGCGTGTCGAGCTGGACGCAGCGGACGCCGAAGTAGTTCATGGCGAGGTGCACGAAGACGAGAAATACCATGAGAAAGAAGACGGCTTCCCTTCCCTCGACGAAGCGCACAACGATAGACCCGACGAGCAGGCCGACAAGACCGATGGCCGTCTCCTGGGACGCCTCCTTTGCGTTGAGCTCGCTAAGGTTGTTGCGGCGGGCAAAGTGCTTAGAGAGCGCGGCCTTGCTGGCGCCGGCGGCGACACCGCACATGGCGCGCAGGGCCTCGGCCAGCACAATGGCGGCGACCTTGGTCCAGGGGTCGAAGTAGGGGCTGAAGAGGTCGAGGAAGAAGGCGCTGTCGTTGAAGATATCAGCGAGAAAGCGGTATCTCTTGCACTCGGGCTCAATGACCAGGCCAAAGCGGTAGGCGAAGGCGATGGTGGCGACGCGGGAGATGCCATCCTTGAGAATGGTCAGGAGGAGGGCATAGGTGGCGGAGGAGTTTGGGTCGCCGACTCCGAGGCCCTGAAGGATAGCACGGTTGGAGAGCAGGCCGGTGATGGTGGAGAAGAAGGCCTGGAGGGAGTCGTAGGCCTGGTAACCTATGTAGTCCGGGGTAACCGAGTCTGGGTAGCCGATGGGCAGGAACGCGTCGAAGAGTATCTGACGCATGTTGGTGAAGAGGCCGGCGGCGTGGTTTAGGGTGACAGCGGTGCTGGCCTTGGTGTTGTGAGGCAGAGGGTGATGGTGATGGTGAGGCTCGCGCAGCTGGGCTATTTTCTGAGAGTCAGGGTTATGCAGCCACTGACACACAATTTTGCCACTTCCATCTCTTTCTTCAATAAGAAGGACTTCCTTGTCTGTTCCTTCCATTTTTTGATTCTTGGTGTTTGCCTGGGATTTCAGAGATTGAAAGCAAAGGAGGGCAGAAGTGTGGAAGGAAGGTGAGATGGCAGGAGATAAAAGAGTGGGTCGCACTTTGTAAGGTGGCACAGGAATGTGAACACAGCAGTCCAGTCCAGTCCAGCAGAGTCAAGTCATTTTACTAAAAAACCTTATCATTTAACATTCTATGCGTTCATACGTGTTCAAGATTCATCCATGTTTTCATTAGTAAACTGCTCTTAACGCTGCCATCTGTGATTATGGTGTCTGTCATTGATAATAAGATTACAGGTGTGTGTTGCTAAAAGTACTCTAATCGTCCAACATGGCCATGCTCAACACCTGTTCCCCATACCTTCAGTAATAAACTTCAGAAAGACCCATTAGATACAGATGCATGGCATTTATATTAGTTGCTTCTATACGGAACATCGACTTTTTGAACAGCTTCAATCGCATATCTACTTCAAGCCACCTCTCTGCAAAGTGATGTATCAACCACTTCATCGCTGGACGGTCTGGCCGTCCTCGCCAACGAGGTAGATGTCCGACTTGATCGGGCCCTCGCCAACGCCCGTCTGGATGACACGACTGACACCGCCCTTGAGGATGCCGGCCACTGTCTCGTCGAGCGTGACCGAAGACTTGACGCCCTCGACGCCCTCCTTCCACCCGCCGACCGAGGCCAGGATGGGCGCAAAGGCACCGACGACGGCGGCGGTGTCCTTCTCGAGGTAGTAGATGACGGCGTTCGGGCCGGCGTCGAAAGTGTAGGCGGCCACAGTCTTGCCCGCGGCGGCGTTGATCTGCTCCACGGCGCGGATGGCGGCGCGCGACACGTCGTTCATGTAGAAGATGGGGGGATACGTGTCGGAGCACGACGAGTGGAACGAGTTGGAGTCCTTCATCGTGACCTCGGCGAACTGCTCAAAGTCGCGCCGGGCGATGGCGTCCTCCATCTCGGCCATGTGCTTCGGCACGACCTCGGCCACGCGCTGCTTGAACAGCCCTGACGTCGCCACCGTCTGCTGCATGCCCGACGTCGACGACACGCCCTTCTTGGCCGCGCTGGCCACGAGGATCAGCGCGCGCATGTCGGGCCAGTGCGACGCCTCGGCCACGAGGTCGGCCTTGGAGTCCGTGCCGTCCGCCCGGTCGCCCATCCTCCACGCGACGTACCCGCCGAACAGACTGCGGCACGCCGAGCCGGAGCCCTGCCGCGCGATGAGGGACAGCTCCGAGGGCGAGTCCGGGAGCTCGTAGAGGTCGGCGATGGCGCGCACCAGGGCGGCGAAGCCTGCGGCCGACGACGCGAGACCTGCGGCCGTGGGGAAGTTGTTCTCGGTGACGATCTTCAGCGGCAGCGCCGAGAGCTTCGGGAGCGAGGGGTTCTTCTCCTCGAGGGCGGCGCGGCGGGCGCGCAGCTCGCGGAAGCAGGCCTGCGTACGGGCGCCCGAGACATCCGCGGCCTCGCCGTTGAGGATGAGGTTGTCGCCTGCGGGGTAGGAGCCCGAGCAGGAGGCCGTCGTCAGGGTCCGAAGGTCGGCCTGGGAGAGGGTGACGGAGAGCGAGCTGTTGGTGGGGAGGTTGAGCTTCGCGTCGCGCTTGCCCCAGTACCTGTGGACGTAAGCGCTGGTGTCTCAGAGGAGGCGGTGGTTCGATGGGATGCCATACTTGACAACAGCGATGTTGACGGGCGCCGTCGTGCTGGCGCGGTAGACCTTGTTGTCCGCCATCTTGCGATATCGACTTTGCAGGCCTGTGGGAGGAGACGAGGCGGTCAGCGGGATTCAAGGCGGGGCAGGGGCAGATTGGATGAAGAGTCGGGAGTGAGGCGTTTTTGCCAGTCGGCAGAAGCTGAGCGAAACGTACTGGTGAGCGTGGATATATAGAGACAAGTCGGCCTATTTCAAAGCTGACAACGTGACACAAATTGTCCGAATCTCTCTCACTCTCTACAGACACAAAAGGAGTGAAACCTGGCGGGGTTGGAGATAGTAAAAGCTCCGTTCTTTTTCCCACACAGCAACGCTGCAAATTGGGCTGACATGCGGTCCTTGCCCAAAATGGTTTAGTGCGGGGTCTATTGGGGCTGCGGGGGTCGGGTACTTGGACCCTGCCTAAATATACGTACTCTTCTTCCTCCACTGCACCTTCCTAAAATGGTGGAAGGAGCGTTGGATGGACCTGGACCTGCGCCTGCCGCTCTAGCAAGCAAGACACTAGAATGTCACTTTCAACTTCTCATCTTAGTCAGTGTCTCAGTCACATGTTCTTCCAGGAAGCATCGATGTTTGTGATAGAATCAATTGCATTTATCAAACCGCAACGCCAATATCCCAGGCTCTCAATGCCTAGATTGTATGTCTGCAACTCCAGAATGCCTTCCAATGCTCTGAAACCACAGGCACTTTCATCTTATGCCAAATCAGACCAGTTCTCCTTTCCTGTGTTTCTCCTTGCTCATCTGGATGTATCCTCTCTCCCATATACATCGCTCTTTCCAAGAAGTGCTGTCCTGCTCAAAGGACTCTCTCAGAATGTTGCTCCCAGTCCTTAGTCTGATCCATGCCATTATTAGATGAACTCCAGAGGAATGTTCTCCTTGTGCATCTCATCCTCCTCCAATTCGGTATACCAGATGCCGCTTGAAAGGATGTCAAGAGCCTGCATGACGCGCAGGAGGTAAGGGTAGTCCAACGTGTGGATCGCCTCATGTGCAAGGTAGGCCACCTCCATGGAGGTTTCTGGGACAGTGACCTCATGCGCATTCGATTCAACACTAATGCGGAGCGCCACAAGGTCATGTCGGTGATGGTCCAGGTAGCCAAGGATCTGTCGAAGAACCTGTCTGTCTTCGTTGCTGAGGGGATCGTGAAGTCGGTCGATTGCAACGTCGACCAAGTAGCAGAGCTGGGCGTGTCTGAAATCAGCAACAGCCCCATTCTCTTGCATATTGCTGGGGCTGGAGTGGAAGATGTGACTAGCTCCAGTAGTCCGGTAGCTGTGCTGGCGGCAGTAGTCGGTTGCTCTGCCCATGGCGTTAAGGAAGCGCTCCTGTAGGATACCAGGCGCCTCATCCAAAGCTATGTTCTCAGCATTGCTGTGGCTGGTGATTGTTCTAGTGGTCCGTCGGCGGCGGCTGATGCGATGAGGAATGCGGAGGCCGTTGAGAGTGTCGTGGGAGGAGCTGGGCTGAGGAGCTTGTAGGAGAGCAGCAGTAGGAGAGCTGATGATGGGCTCATTGGCGTATAGCCAGCTTTGAGTCTGTGGCTCAGGCTCGGAGGCAGTCAGGCTAGAGGATTCTTGGTGACGGACGTCAAGCAACTGTCGGATGCTGCTGAGGCGAGGCGGGACACGCAAGTTGTTGATGCGTCTGCCCTCAGCTCTTGTTGCTCTGTTGTTGTTGTTGTTCTTCTTGAGCAGAGTGGCGGTAGGCGAGTGAATCTCGACCGGCTCATCTGCGAAAGGAAGAGGCATTGTGATGCGGCGGCTAATGCGCTCAGGGACGCGATAGCCATTCACAAGGCGGTAGCCGGTGGTGGTGATGCCTCGCTGGAGTTCAGCAGTAGGGGAGTAGTACAGGTCCGAATTCTTAGCCAAGGAGGCTGACAGCTTGACAGGCTGCTCAGCAGTCTGCTGCTTCCCCTGGCGATTGCTAAGACGCTCTGGGACGCGAAGTCCGCTGACCAGTACAAAGCCATTGGTGAGAGAAGGGGAGGATCTGTGTTGGAGGGCGGCGGTAGGAGAGTAGAACAGATCAAAGGCATCCATCTTTTCTTTTTGTTGCAACTAGTTGTTCTGTTGGCAGTGGTACTTGTGGTGTGAAGTTGTTAAGGGCAGGTTGTTTGATTCCACAGAAGTTGTAATCGGAGGCGACGTTGATCTCGTTCCTTTTGTAGGTAGGGCAAAGACGACTTTTGTGAAGAGAGAATAAGTGAGATGAAGCCAGTGAATTGAGAAAACGGCTGGTGACTTGAAAGAAAAATCAGATTGATGGGTGGGAGGTTGGCAGCGAGATGGGATGGAGATGGATGGAGAAGGAGCGACGGGGAGAGGGGGGAGGAATAAAAAGGACTGTTAATATAGGAAGGAGGTAGATGTATTTCCGATCGGTGACAGCAGAGAACAAGATTTCATTTGGTGGTATTAAGATTTACGGGAACGTTGGTGTTCTAAACCTACTTGGACGCAGATCCATGGGTTTGAGACTCTCTCCTGGTCTGGGTGTTCAACACTGAGGCAACCACGCCAAAATCTTAATTCATTAACTAAACCAGGCCAGGTCAATTTTGCTTGAGTTTGATATTTATTAGGGAATGTCAAAGTTAGAAAACATCATCATCACAGGCAGTAAGGCTGATAAGCACCTTTAGACGATGGGGATGACACAGCTGCGAGCGGTCCTCCTAGGCCATAGACCACTTAAATCAGGCTGTTGTCTATTATAGGTAATTTGCATGAGAGTTGAAACTAGCGTATTCACTCCCCAGTCATGCTTAGAGAGTCTTTGGGTTCTAATCCTACTAAAAGAACCAGCAGCTTGCGAACTGAGCTGATGTAAGCATTAGTCTTCTGTTGAAAACTGCAAAATCTTGTGGACTACTTGTTGTCAACCACAATAAATGTCCTCAGAGTCCATCCAACCAACCTATATCTAGATTGACAATTCAGCCCATTAAACCCAGGGGGGTCACCGTCAGGAGTCCAAAGCATAATCGCAACCACACATCCTTTGTCACAAGGAAGTCTATGTATATTTCAGCTCACTAATTCATTCCTCTCACGTGCTTATTCACATGCTATTATGTATTTAACAGTATCTCTTTTTGTTACCTATTATTACAATAGGATAAGTATCTTTCACCCTAAATCTCCTATACCTTACTGTATGCTCTAACTTATAACAGTTATAAGCCTAGTTTTACTTACTATTATACACTACACTACAATACTTTACTATCTACTACCTTTAGAGTACTTATTAATTAGTCTACTGTCTGCTAATATAACTAACTAGCCTATTAATCTCTTTTCTACAGTTAAGCTAACAAGCTAATATAACTAGCTAACCTAGTTCTAAGTGCTAAAATCTTAGTGTTAAGGACTAGGTATATAGGTACTTATTAACCCTAACCTACCTAATATCCCTTCTAATAATCTCACTAAGGAAGGGATCCTAATAATTAACTTCTTAGTAGCTAAAGCTTAAGCTGCTAAGGATATATAACATAAGGGTGCTCTTACATCCTACCTCTAAGACAAAGAGGTATAAGAAGCAGCCCTAATTCCTACTAACAGCTCTAAGAAACCTCCTTTTGTATACATAGAGCCTACTAGATCTATTATCTTATAAGCAGACGTCTTAGAGGATTAGAACATTACTATTAAAACTTACAGTATAATAGCTCTAGTCTACACTTAATAAGTTAAAAGTCTCTATACTATACTTAACTAGATAACTAAGACTATAAGCATTACTCTCCTTATAACTATATACCTTAAGGTAAGCACTAATAGTAAAGCTATAGTCTAGAGGACCCTTTATTATCTTAAAGCAAACCTTACGCCTAATAACCTTAGTACTCTCTCTACTATTAGAGAGGAGTATTAATAAGTTCTTAAATATATAAAAGGAGGAGTTAACCCTATATACTAGTATAAGGACTAGCAAGCAGCCTACCTTTAAGCTTATATATATAATATTCCTAAGGTCTAGGGTAAGCTTATAGCAAAAGACTTCCTAAATGCAGTTTAAGTTAAGTTAAACCTAACCTAGGGAGAATATATATATAAAACACTAGTTAAAAACCTTAAGCTTAGTTACCCTACTCTATCTATATTAGAGCTAGGATAAATCTTTAGTGTTATAACTTATAATAACCCTTCTAAGAAGAGCCCTTTCTGCTCTAGGGCTTATTTAATACTTACTAGTTAATTAGATAAGTGTATACCTAACAATTCTACTAGCAATAAGCTAGAAATTAAATACCTATATAGTTACTCCTATAAGTAGCAGATTTAAGAATATAACTACTTATACTTTACCCTTACAGGCTAATACTATAGCTAACACACTCCTAATGTCTCTAACACCTAGTAGAATAAGATTTAAAAGGAAACTATAGATAGTAAGTAGAAATTATCCTATAAAAAGCTAATTTTAAAGAAATAGTTAAAACCTAATAGAACTCTCCTTCCCTTTAAGCCTAAATTAATTAACTAAAACTAAATCTAAAACCCTCTAAAAAATGCTAAGGACCTAGGCTATCCTAGAAGCGTTATTACTATTACTATCTAACCCCTTCCCCTTCCTAAGAGCCTATATACAATCTTTAGTATAGCTCTTATTAGCTCCTATCCTCTTTCTAAGAGCACTATTATAGACACCTATAGAGCAGTCTACCTTATTAATAACAAAAGCCTCTTAGAACCTAGTTCCTATAAGCTATCTAGTCTTAATAACTTTATAGAGGTTAGTATGTCTTTACTTCCTGTAAGCAGGAGGGGTACTTAGGTTATTAAGGGTATTATTAATAGCCTATAGGGACTGTTAACTAAAGATCTTATGCTTAATAACATTACTTTAGTAGAAGGCTTTTATACTAATATAGCCTCTAAGGCTCTTCTTCTTAATAGCAGTCTCTAGTACTATAGGAAGGACTATATAATACATTATAGTAAGCTTAATAACAGTAATATAGTTATAAAGCTTTATAGGAAGCATAACTTAGTCTTTATTTAATATAAGCTAACTTCTAACTATCTAAGCGTATATAAGAACCTACTTCCTAAAAGCCTAGCAGGTATTCTAGCATTTACTACACACTCTAGGCGTAGGTTATAGAGGAGATTATATTAAAACATATACAAGAGGGTAGATACTGCACTCCTTTAGTATCTTAGATTAGGTTACCTAGGTCCTAAGGGACTTTATAACCTAGTCTAGAGGGTAAGGGGGGTATATATTAGGGGCCTACTATAGATTAAGTGTAAAGACTATAGTGCTGTGTATACAGAAAACGTTACCTTAAGAAGGCTATTAGAATTAAAGGTAACATACCTATAGTATAGGGTTTACTAGGATCTCTTTAACTTCCCTAAATCACTATCTAGGATAAGGTAGATCCTTATTACCTATAATAAATACTTAGGCTTTATTATAGCCTACCTATTAGTATATAAGACTAAGTCTCTTATACTTAGAGCCCTCTAGATAATTAAGGCCTAGGTATGTAGAGAGAAAGGTCTTAATATCTATAAGTTCTAGCATAACAATAAAGCTGCAGTTCTTAGCCCTAAGGTTATAAAGGCCTATAAGACATAGACTGCCTTAGTTAGAATTAAAATTAAAACACTACTACTACACACAAAAGAGCCTATTAGAGCTACTAAAAGAGCAGGCTATCTTATAATTATTAAGTCTATTAAGATACATATTAGAGCAAATCTTCCTAAGGGGCTATATAACAAGGCAGTATTTACAGCAGTCTATATATATAATATTAGCCTACAGGAATCTAACGGCTAGGAGACTCTAATAGAAACAGAGCTTAAATAGTTTTAGTAATATTTCTACTAGTAGCAGGCAGACTCTCTAGTGCCTTTAGATAAGGCGCTATAACTAAACTAAGGAGGACTCTATATATATAGGTGTAAGGCATACCTACTGTAGAGAGATTATAAGAAAGGCATAAGATAAAGGGATTATAAGGTGCTTCCCTGCAGCTATATTAGTTACCTAGTAGGTTATATACCTTAAACGTATAACCTATATAGGATCTAGGTTCCTATACTTAAGCAAGTAATAACTATACATAATGTATGCTTTAACAAGAGCTCTTTCTACAGTAAGGCCTATAAGAAAGATACTATATAAGGCCTAGAAGCTTATAAAGTAATAGAGGTTATTAAAGAGTCTATTACAGTCTTAGACAACCTCCTTAGGTTACTTAGTATTATTGCTTCTAAGGATAATATTTAACCTCTAACGTTAGCTACGCTATTACCTACAGTTAAGGATTAATAAGTAAGTCTTACTTAAGACATTAAGTATATAGGATAAGTAAGGGAGGTAGTAGATCTGCTAACTAGTACTCCTACTCTTAGGGGTAAGATTAAGTCTACTAAAAATACACCTAGGTTATTAACAGTTAATAGCATTTCTAGTCTAGGACTATCTCTTTTTTCTATAGATATACATATAACTAGCCTATTAGCAAACAGCAGACTAGACACTAATAGCAGTTCTTAGCTACTACCTATTAATATAGATATACTAAGTCCTAACTAATAAGTATGCTAAGCTATTATAAAACTCTAGAAATAGATATATAGCAGGTATATCTATATAATTATATAGTTTAATTAAAGAACTGCATAACAGAAACACTCCTAGGATTACCTATTTAGCACCTTTCTGCCTAATTAGCAAAAGGTAGAGGAAGAAAGTAACCTAGGATATAGGACCCTTTACAAAGTCTTTAGAGGAGCTATTAAGAGGGCCTATCTTAAGCGCTATTCAGCTAGTAAGACTCTTAAGTCTAGTAAGATTCTTAAGCTTTATAAGGATAACCTTATTAACCTACTAAACTACTAGAAGGATCTTAATAAGCTGCCTCCTAAGGTTAAGGCCTAGTTTCTTAAAGCTATAGAAATAGAGATAGGTAAGATCTAAGATAAAGATATATAGGAAGTTATTAACTGTAATCCTTCTCTTAACATCCTTCCCCTTAAATAGATCTTTTTATATAAATTTAATAAGGACAGACTCCTTAATAGATATAAGGCATATATCTGTATACAAGGAGATTTATAGACACTAGACCCTTTATAGAGTACCTATACCTCTACACTTACAGTAAAGGCTTTTTAGATAGTAATAGCTCTAGCAGCTTAATTTAACCTTAAGATCAGGCAATTTAACGTTATAAACGCATTTCTTAACTTAGTTCTTAACAATAACTATAAGATCTATGTTAAGCTCCTAGAGGGGTATAAGATCCCTAGCAAAATTATATAACTAAAACGCACTCTCTACAGCCTCTATAATACTCCTATTCTCTAGTTCTTAACATTTACAGAAGCTTTAAAAGATCTTATAATAGTTACCTATAATAAGGAGTAGTATATTTACTAATTAGCAGACAAGAAGGTAATTCTTATATTCTATATTAATAACTTTAAGGTTGTCTTCTACTAAAGTTATAAGAGGGAGGTAGATAAGATTATCTTAGGTATTATAGCTAGGTTTAAGATTAAGGAAAGCCTACTAGATTACTACCTAGGTATACAAATTATCTATAATTAAAAGAATAGGAAGATTTACCTCCTTTAAGACACCTACACTAAAAGAACTACAAAGCGCTTTAACCTTACTAATAGCTAATATCTAGCTATACTACTTCTATTCTTTAAGCTAGTCCTAAATAAAGGTTAAGTAACTTATTAATAGGTAAAACGCTATTAGGAAATAGTAGGATTAGTGCTTTATTTAGCAGTAATAATAAGACTAGATATTACATTCTTATATATATAGCTCTTACACTTTCTTACTAACTAAAGCTCTAGATATATTATTACTGCTAACTAGTATATCTATTACCTCTATTACATAAGATTTATTATACTTACCTATAGCTATATCCTAAGGGCTTAATCTCTCCTTATAGCTAGAGATATAAGCTTTATAGATAACCCTTTAATAAGGCGTTTATTATAGGGGTACCTTATTTACCTCTTTAGAGGTCCTATTTAGTAGAAAGCAGCACGCTAGAATACAGTTACTATATCTACTATAGAGGTAGAGCTTCTCTGCCTTAAGCATACTGCAAAGGAGGTAATAGCTCTCTAGCGCCTTTTTAGGGATATTAATCTTACGCTAGATAACAAGTAGAAAGTACACTACAATAACCTTTAGACTATACACCTTATAGTTAACAAAAATAAATATATAATAACTTACCTACATTACATTAATATCTAGAACATATAGCTATAATAAGAGTATGCAAAAGGAAGCTTCTCTATTACATATATACCTATAAATAAGATACTAGCTAATAGGTTAATAAAGAACCTATTACACATAAAGTTTAAGGAATTCTGCTTACAGCTAAACCTTAGCAATATATAACACTTAATATAGGATAAGTAGAAACATAGAATAATTTATATTATAGGCTATACCTAGTAAGAACTTAGTAACTACCCTATAGGGTGTATACTAAAATAACTACTTTATATGCTTATTAAGGTAACAGCCTAGGGGAGCTATAAAGGTATCCCTAATAAGAGGCTTAACTACCTCTAGGAGGTAACTCTTTTGCTCCTTATAAGGAGTACTACTAACTACTATAGGCGTAGCAGGTATAGTAATAATAACTGCCTCTAGTAAGACAGCTTCTATAGGTATAATGTTAAATAATACTACTAGCTACTTTAGCACTACATACTTAGAAAGAGTATATAGTACCTCTATAACTATTAGCTAGGGGGTAGGTAAAGGGAGGACTTAGTCTAGGATGTTAGCCTTAACCTTATAGCTATAGTTAATTAAACTATAGATTACAGTCTGTAAATTAGATAACTTCTATATAATACATTAGTACTAAATAATATAAAATGTATATAAAACTTATAGTCTGCTTTATGTTTCCCTTAAGCTTATCTCTAAGCTTATCTACAAAAGCCTATAATATAGGCTTAATAGGTATATAGTATTTAGTAGCCTAACTACTAAAGCACTAAAGGCAGTACCTTCTACTACCCTCTAGATAATAACTAGTACCCTAGCTATAAAGGGTAGCCTTTAAGTATAGGAGGCAGGGAATCTTATGCTCCTTTAGCTAGCTATTACCCTTCTTAGGAACTATATATATATTAGAATACTTCTTAATAGCTAATATATATATATATAATAATATACTATATATAAAAATAGTCTCCTTTCCCTTCTTTAAGGGAGTTATAAGCTTCTAGCCTTTAAGATTTAGTTAGCTATAAGCTAATTAATAAACACTATATTACTTATGCTTTAGCTTAGGGGCCTTATCCTTACTCTTATCCTTACTATCCTCCTTACTCTCCTCCTTAGGGACCTCCTTTCTGCTCTTAGGATCTATCTTATTATTATTATCCTTATCCTCTTCCTCTAGCTAGGGGTATAGAGACTTAACAATAAAAGGGGAATAGCCTATAAGAAGGTTATTCTTAATAGTAGCAGCAGTAATAGGGTTATTAGGAAAGGTAAAGGTAGTAACCTTACTTATAGCAGTAATCTCCTCCTCTTTATAGGAGGTACTATTACTGTTAGCTAAAAATAAAATTAATAACTACTAAGTAATATCCTATACGTAGTAAAAGGTAGACATACTATTCTTTAACTTATTAGTTATTTTAAAATTATCTATTAGCTATTAGTATATTAATTCTTATTAGCAAAAATACACTTAAGGTATATAAATTTAACTTAAAAATACTTACTTTAATAATAATAAGGGCTTATAGAAGAAAGGAAGAAAATTTTGCAGCAGCAGGTAGCAGAAATCCTACTTTTTACTACCTCTTACGCTCTTACTACCTTTAGCTACCCTTATTTCTATTTTAGGATAACCCTTAGCAAAATAAGGCTATTAACAAAAGCTATATAATATACTACAATAACACAATTACTTAGTTATTTTATAGTTATATTTTATAAACACTTAAGGGATTAATTCTAATATACTATTTTTATCTATTTATAACTAATTTTAATTGTTTAATTGCTTAAACAATTAGGGGGTATGTTATAAGGAAGTCTATGTATATTTCAGCTTACTAATTCATTCCTCTTACGTGCTTATTCATATGCTATTATGTATTTAACAGTATCTCTTTTCGTTACCTATTATTACAATAGGATAAGCATCTTTTACCCTAAATCTCCTATGCCTTACTGTGTGCTCTAACTCGTGACATCCTTCGCCTCCTCCAGAAAGGTGAAATCCTCCACTAGAGAAGAGGAAGCCATCTGCCGTGCTTACATAAAACGCATTGAATTCCTGAAATCAACGCAAGACAAGATTCACTTACAAATAGATGCCAAATCTTGCCTCCGGGCTGTCTTGTGTGATCACCGCAAGGCTGCAAACTGGCTGTTCTCTGTGACTTTTGCCCAAGCTTCGCACCTTTGCCTAGTTGCGATCCCTGCTACCTCTTCAGAGAGGCTGATTTTGTCACAGCCGCGGTAGTAGGCATGGATACTAGGCGCCCAGGCGAGCCCCCAACTGTCACTCAATCGCCTGTATCACAGCTCGATCGAAGATCTTCTCGAGGGCAAAAACGCAAAATCAACATGGGGAGCTGATCCTGTGAACTTTGAGGAAGCGGTCTTGTCTTGGGCCTCGGGGGCTAAAGCCACGTCGCGCTTCTCAATCAAGAGCCTTTACACACTGTACAATACCTAGGTAAGGTTGTCTTGATGTTCAAACAGAATCGCCTTTGCCTCACTGCCGCACATGGTAGAAAAGTTCCAACAAACCTAAAAAGCGCAGAGCTCGTGATTCTCGATCGGCTACCACCGAAAAGCGCTTCTGCTCCATATTTTCGGATGTCTGCGTCCTATTAATACTTTCCTTGAACTTGGGACATAAACTATTGCCGCTTGTTAGATGGCACTTGGCCACTTAAGATGGACGTCCGGCTCTACTGATTGTCATCTGTCCAGCAATTGAGAGACGCGACCTTACCGATCTTCTGGCATTGGCGCTCCCATCAGAGGTCTTGCCTATATGCAACGACCCGCCATCATTCGTCTTAAGCACGCCCTCCATGTACCGGTTGCACACTCTCCTCGTGGCCTGGTCTTTGCCTTTGCCGTCGGCAGCGCAGAGAAAATTGCGGGCGTGGGCAGCCGCACCACTAACGTACAATTCGCAACGTCAACAGCGTTCTGGACCATGATGGAAGGTGGATCATCTTACAGTAGTATTTGAGTAACGAGAGTGACGAACTACAAGTTGATAATTGGTGCGTTATTTTTCTTGCGGCTTTTGGCGACTTTTAAGACTATTGTTCTGTTTCACGAAATCCAATCAAAGGCACGCAGGGTTGAAATGGTTGCGAAGTAACGACTGGTAAATCTGTTCTACGCGTGTTCTCGGTGTCACCGAAACTCTGACGGGAACAACTTAGCGACTCGAATGAGACGCTGTCGATCGGACGAACCAGCCCCTCATCACTTGAAAGCATCAACCTTCTTTGCCGCGTGTCCACTGAAAACAGGAGGCTGTTCGTCTCATAACTCTGTTCGACAGGCAGTAAATAGGGTTACTGATTGGGCGGGGGATCGGATAAACCACTTTGTTACTCGATGCGGGCTGATGGTTCTAGTCAAACCAAGGGCCCTTAAACTATGTTGTTTATTCGGTAACAATGGTCTGCAGAATACTCTACAAGGCACACAGATCACCTGAGGTGACAAGATAAGCGATTATGGACTGGACTCCATCGAGTTTGGAACTGGTGTAGGTGTGCAATTTATACGTGGGATATTAATTCAGGAGTCATTAGGATTTGCTACCTCAATTATGTAGGCAATTTAGCAGTTTTTAGCTAATGATTCCTTAGGCTGGTCAACAGCTAATTAAGCTTGCATCTTACACCCCTATTGTTGACTATAGAGGCTACTGTGATTCCCAACCCTCAGCAAGACATGGCTCACTTGAACCTTTGAGTTTCATAGTATTTGTTCAGGTGTCACAGCAAACAGTAACTGTTGGTAAAGTTCGTGAGAAAAAAAGAGTGTTTCCTTCGCCACTGACTGAGGCCGTTAGTTGGTGCCTATAAAGGTTAAGCCCTAAGGACTGGTGATGTTCATTTGTCAAGCTTACCCGTCCTTAAAAAAAAAAGAAACCCCTGGCCTGGCCGTGCAACGCCTGATTCGTGCTGATGACTCCGACTGCCTGATAACGTTAACCGAAGGACTAATGTGGTTCTCTGTGTAAGGTGGTATCTAGGTTGCACTGCTGCTGTCCTCTGATGTAGTTTCTGAATGGCGAAAGGCTATCTACCTGGGCTATGATGGAAGATAGCTAGCTGGATGCAAAGCTCGTAACAATCCCACCATTCTTACTTTCATCAAACTGTATCTGTTGATTTGATGAGATCTGGGCCTGTCCTCTGATTCCATACCTGTTGATCCGAACATGCCCCCTAGTATCACGGCTCCGCCAATGACGATGCGGTTTCGCGTCTTTAGTATAACCTCACAGTGCTAAGCCCTACGTATGGAGCTAAGTTTGCAGTGCTTTGGATCTTTCAGCGGCTTGTAGACTGCTTATGCACAACTTACACCAGTTCAGTTAGACTGCATTTCACTACCTTCACTACCACGAACGACAGTGCGCATAATGATTGCGCAACAGAGATCAAGGAGCCTCATAACTTAATAGCTGTAACGAAGGCGCAACAATAGATCCAGTTTACAGTTGCTGTGCAGCAATTTCAGCTAATATAAACATTGTGATAACTGATGCAAAGACAGGCCTAGCAGGGAACTATGTTAAATAATACTCCTCCTTCACAACAGTCGAGAGGAGTTTCTAAGATGGTATCAACTACTTACACGTATCTACCTTTAACTTACCTCTTTACTCAGTACTGTAAGGCCCATGACACTAGGGTAGAAGATAGTATCTGCTGTTAGGAGAAACACAATCCCCTCCTTTGTATCTAAGAACAAAGTTCTGTTTGTCAGGGACTATGTGTTTATTTATCACCTATTGGAATAACATGTCAGCACTGTAGATGCTAATGCTGTTCTAGACAATGAAAGAATGGGTCAGATAGCTCTTATCTAGCCTATTTTACTTCTCAGGAGGGGCTGACAAGTGGTATAATGCATGGCGATTAGACTGCATCGGCACATAGTGCTAAGAATCCAAGAAAAGCTTTCCCAGTTCGACAAGACGCATGATGATGTTTTGCACTCAGCACCCTGATAGATTAGCTCGTTGGAAGAGCCTCCATAGATGGATAAGTAAGTCTGTTTTGTCTAAATCATCCCTCACTTTGTTGAAGGTACCACTTGCCGACGAAGGTTCTGTGCCAATATCCCTTCCTCAGCCTAGCTCTGGGCCTCTGGCGTCGGTGTACAAACTCTTTCTTTGTCCTTTGGATTTTGCCTCAGCCCTTGGTGTTGTGGTAAATTTTGAACCGGCCTTTCAGCTGGGCAATTGATAGGCCTGCTCGACTTGGTACTTGTGGCCCCTGGTTATCCCACTCCTGTTGTTCAAGCTCGGATTCAGAGCTGTAGCACAGTAGAACAATAAGACCGTCTGCAAACAAAGTCAACTTTACTAGGTAAACTGAACTAACTACTCATCATTCATCAGCTCCCATTTCACTCCGTCAAAGCCTGTGTCTCCCCCTCCTGCAGACCCATAAAACGCCCTGTTCCCCATCAACTAACTACCTGACTCAAAACAATCCATCTTCTACAGCCAGCAGCTTCCAAGAAGAACCGGCTCCCTCAGAAGCCAGATCCAGCCGTCACGATGTGCCTTCTCTACAAGTTCACCGAGAAGTGCCGCCATTGCCACGTTCAGGTCGCGCACTACGAGAGCCGCTTCGGCTGCGAGGAACGCGTCAGGACCGTCGCCGACTCGACGGGCGACGCGGTTTCTTGGTGCCCCAAGGGCCTCAGAGAGGCAGAGGGGGAAGGGGTTCACCCCACGTGCGGGAAGTGTACTGCCTACTAACCAGTCGTCGTTGCAGCTGCTGGAGTTTTCGTCTGGACGACGGAGGACTTGAGCTCGCCGAGTTGATTCGGTGGATGTGGCTGGGTCGCCGAAAGTAGTCTCATATTTTGAGTCTCCGTCTGTTGCGTTGCGATGAAGACTAGAATCATATGGCTATTACATTGTAATCCGAACTATGTGACATGAGCATGAAGCTAAGACATCAATAAGTATTCCGTACGCATTCTAAGTTTAGCTGTCACGAGATTCTGATTGCCTCCCTCATTCAAGAAGCCCGGCTCACGGTCCGCCATGTCATTGTTCAGCCAGATCACGATCTGTTCAACTCGTAATTACACATGAAAAGCTCAGGGCATTTCCGGCAGCTGACAGCATGCATGCTCTAAGCCGCTCCGGCTCGAGATATTGCGTCGGAGAGTTGGTCGGTGGCGCACTAGCCAGCAGGACTAATTAAATGCTGACTTGCCCCTGGATTCTCATCCTCCCGGTGGCAGCCGATCTCAACGTGATTGGCCATCTCGGACTTCATGCGACCTCGTCCACGCGCCTTGCCCATAAGTACTCGAGATACATGGGGCCCGGCATTTCCAAGCCCAGGGGATCGGCAACAACTGCACAACCCTGTCACTTTTTTCACAACCGAGCGATACGGCATGATTAGTCAAACCAGGACTGAAGTGCGGTTCTCATAACGTTATGGATCTCCGGCGTTAGGGTGCGATGAATCGTTGGGTGACCAAACTGTCGAGGCAGGCTTCTGATTCTCTCGAGACGCGAGGACTCGAGCACATTGCAGTCGTAGGCAACAGCTCACCTCCATAGCAACTTGCGGGCGGCACAATGCACCGGGAGCAGAGTATGATCAGCAACAAGCTAAAATTGATAGCGGATCAATATCAAGATGTGGGATACTCAGGAGAAGGGGGGGGTGGTGTGGTGATTAGGGTGGTTCTGCAGGCGAGGATTGGCGTTGGCGGTAGACCCCCTCCTTTCGCATCCTTTGGGTTGGGAATCAAGACTAAATTCTGACGGGCGTCGCCCGTAAGGGGGCAAAGGAATTAAATGCCGGTCTCGGTTGCCTTGGAACGGCTACGATCTTTCTGAAGGTTAATATGTGGAGAGGAGCGAGATGAGATAAATGATGCAACGGCTGTCGTCTTTCGCCATCAACGTTAAGAAAAGCTCTCCTCATAGTCTTTACCTGACAGTGGCGCGAGAGTGTCCAATTCACTTTTAAAGAGTCACTCAGCGTTCCACACTAGACTATCTTTTCCGGCACTGAGCGAGATAATCGAGACCATTTTGGGCAACGGTGCTCTAGCAGCAGGGAGCTTTTTGACCTTCGTCGTCGAGGATGTACAGCGATCGACTTCGTCATATGTCGCCGTAGCGGTGGTGCTGGCTCTCGCGATGTTCATCCACAGGGTTTCGTCGCCTGAGATGGACAGACGCGAGCCGCCGCCGATGAAGCCCACGATCCCCGTCGTCGGACACCTCGTCGGGATGATCCGGCACCAGAGCGGCTATTTCAAAACTTTGGAGTAGGTCGACACGGCAGAGCGAGCCATCAAGAGCGCTGACACGGGCACAGGAATCGCAACATGGCGGTCGCCACGCTCCCGATTCTGAACGGGAAGCTTTACGGTATCTGGGAGCCAGCGGTGATTCAATCCGTCTACCGAAATCGGCTCTTGTCGTTTGAGCCGTTCGCCGTGGAGTTTGGCCAGAGGGAAATCGGCTTCGGCAACGCGATGCTCAAGGTCATTCAAGAGACCACGTTGCTGCCCGAGTTCTTTGATTCCATTCACCAATCCATGACCGCGGCCAACCTGCACCGGATGAACGCCAACGCGCT
Organism: Colletotrichum tanaceti; assembly: GCA_005350895.1. Lineage (NCBI taxonomy): Eukaryota > Fungi > Ascomycota > Sordariomycetes > Glomerellales > Glomerellaceae > Colletotrichum > Colletotrichum tanaceti. Next base: position 64,141 of record PJEX01000168.1, read on the forward strand.
CAAGTATGTGTCCGACGCACTGGACGGTGTCTGCGATGGCTCTGAAACATTCGAGGCCACGAACTTCTTCGTGTGGGTACGTAACCTGATGACGATGGCTACGACGGAGGCTCTGTACGGCCCAGGAAATCCTCTCAGAAAGAGTGCGAACTTGATGGAAGATATATGGTAGGTAATTACTCCCCACTGCGAGGCCTTTGGACGTGGACTTATACGGGCACAGTGTCTTCGATACAGACCTGCCGCTGTTGATGCTCGGGGTGGCCCCGTCCATCACGGCGCGAAAGTGCTACTACGCGAGACAACGACTCCAGGCGGCACTGGGAGAGTATTATGGCAACAACGGAGATTATCACGAGGACGCTGCTCAGATCGTCAGGAGCCGCGCGGCGGTCCTACGAAAGCATGGGATCTCGGGCAAAGAAGTCGGCATGTTTGAGATTGCTCTGCTCCACGCAGCGACATCCAACACGATTCCAACGTTGTTCTGGTTCATGGCGCAGGTCTTTAGTCGGCCTGAATTGGTGTACGAGCTGAGAAAGGAGGTACTGCCGGTGGCCAAGCGCGGAAGCAACGACGATGTCACCATCAACATAGGAACGATAAACGAACGGTGTCCTCTGCTGGTCAGCTGCTACCGTGAGGCGATCCGACTGTCAAACCAGGGCATGGGCAACCGAAAGGTGCTGGAAGACACGACCGTCACGGACGGAAAGGGACAGTCATACCTCCTCAAGAAGGGCTGCAATGTGCAGGTATCGGCTCAGGTCCTGCACCGGCTGGAAAATGCGTGGGGCCCGGACAGCGCAAGTTTCAAGGCGGACAGGTTCGTGGTGAAGAGCGGCAAGGAGCACGCCGAGTCGGAGAAGATGAAGAGGGCGGCGTTTATCCCGTTCGGTGGCGGAAGACACCTGTGCCCAGGGCGCAGCTTTGCCTTTGCCGAGAATCTAGGACTCATGACGTCCCTGTTGGCAGGATTCGAGGTGTCGCTCTTGGACCAGAACATGAAGGAGACGGAGGAGATTCCGGACGCGGCGGGCTGCTCGATGACGGGAGCCGTCGTGAAGCCCGTGGACAAGGGCGAGGGATACGGGATTCGGATCCGGAGACGAAATGGGTGGGAGAGCGTCAAGTGGCGGTACATAAGCTGATTTGGCTGATGACTGCAGCCCCTAGACCGGTATGAAAATAATGCACAGAGTGCTGTGCGTTTGTCTGTTCCTACACATGGCTGCATCACAGTATCCATCGATGATGTCGGCCGACTGGCGCGAGAGCTCAGGGAAAACATACGCTGGTGTACCTAGGTATACACTACTACGTAGTAGAGGCGACTGGTCTCGACGCAATAGACTTGGCGTGGCGGGAGCCACATGCAGCTTGGTTGATCGCCCAATATTGATTTTGTGGATTGGAAAACCAGGATTCGAGGACTGGGAGCAGTGAGTTGCACCCAGGAAAGAGACCAAGCTGGCTCCCGCGGAGATTGGTTAGGATGATACGAAGGGCGAGACCGGTGGAGGAGCCACGTGAATGACGGATGACGAAGTATTTGGGCCATTTTGAGCTGAGGCTGCACCAAAAAACACAACCTGCCAAGCTTGGATGGAGCGCTGGAGCTACAGCTCCGCGAGAAAGTGGAGGCCTCAGATACATCACGTGACTTCATAGCAGCTGCTGACGTCATATTGCCAGGTTATTGACGCTGGGAGCAGGAGCTCGCTCTCAGCGGGCACGACGCCAATGCCTACCTGCCTGCCGGGTGAGCTGGGGAAACTGGGTGGCCCCTCGATGAAGTATTTATCAAATAATAGAAATGTCCATCTTAGTCGACTAAAACCTCTCTCCAAGAAAAAAGAAACAAAATAGGCCAAAACACGATCCTACTACGACCGCACGATATCGAAATGAGCTACGCGTTCCGCCGCGTATGCCTGCAACTCCCTACCAGCTTCAGCGGCAGCCCCAAGTATGGTTCTCTCTGTCAAGCTTTTCGCCCAGCCGGCTTCGGCATCGGCACCCATGCCCCAGCGCCGGCACGCGCGTTCCGTCTGTCTGCAAAGCTTCGAGGCGACGTCGACGACGCCAAGGCCAAGAAGGCAAGCCAGCATGACATGCACAAGGAGGAGGACAAGGAGAAGTACGAGCGGGATGAGCTGATCGCCTTGCGGAAACAAGAAGAGAGGCCATGGCATCGTGCTGGCAACGAGCTCGACCAGCGGGAATCGTCCAAAGATCCCACCAACGGGGACAAGACTCGAGGTACGTATGCTCTTCATGCACCAGTCCAGCGCCCAAGCGCGTTTTGTTTGCCTCTTGTGCTCACGCCCCGAAATCCAGGACGGCTACTTACCACACCAACGAGGCTATTGAAGCTCATCCTGCCGCTGCCTTTCCATGCCGAGCAATCGCGGATTACGCAGAAGCCCAAGAATGACGACGAAAGGGAGGACATTGCACCGCTGGCTCTGCTCGTCCATCCCCAGCAGCCTTTGTCGTACCTCGAACGGCTACTCCAGGCCGAGATCCCGCCCATCGACGACGGCCGCCGCGAACGAATCCCCAAGATCTACTTCCGCGCCGAGGCCGACCACAAAGAGACCAAGCCGGACAAGCGCGCGTCGCAGAAGCAGGAGGGCAACGTAGCCTCGTACTCGGGTCTCGGCCACGAGGGCCCAAAGAAGGACAACGATGATACGAACTGGGTGCGTTGGAGTAGCAGCACAGAGGTCGGCGACTTCATCAGGGATGCCGCCCGTGGAAGGGAGTTCTCTATCGGCATCGAAGGGTACGACCAGGAGCTGCGCGTAGCAGTGCCCAGCTTCAACGACAGGACATACTACATGCGCATCAGACTGCGCAGAATGTCTCGCCGCGTCGAAGAGCTGGCCAAGATCAAACAAGAATGCGACTACCTTGCGCATCGCGGAGCTCACCGTCTCGCACAGGGTGGCTTTGGTCTGCTCGCCGGCTGGTGGGGCGTCGTCTACTACGTCACGTTCCACACCGACTTTGGCTGGGACCTCGTCGAGCCGGTAACGTACCTCGCCGGCCTGTCGACCATCATGGGCGGTTATCTCTGGTTCCTGTACATCAGCAAGGACCTCAGCTACAAGGCGGCGCTGAACATCACCGTGTCGAAGCGGCAGCAGGCGCTCTACCAGGAGCGCGGGTTCGACCCCGCGACGTGGGAGGCTCTCGTGCAAGAAGCCAACTCGCTGCGCCGGGAGATCAGATTCGTGGCGACCGAGTACGACGTTGATTGGGACGAGACCAAGGACCTCGGTGGCGAGGAGGTCCAGGAGGTGCTCGACAAGGAGAAGAGGGGCTCGAGGCGAAGGCAGGATGATGACGAGGATGACGCAGAGGAGGCCGAACGCGTAGAGCACAAGCGCAAGGACGACAAGAAGGGGTCCAAGGAACCAGGCGAGAAGGGTGAGGACAAGAAGGCATCGTAACGTATCGTTACGTGTGTTTGATGTGTGCGCGTGTTTGCGCGATACCCTGTGCGCCTACAAGCCATGTGAAGCTGTGTACCTTGGACTTAGGGCATCATAGTAACGAGCATACCCCGGAGCGGAGAATACATAGCGAAAGGAGCACTCTGATTTCACCGTCACGATCCCGCAGCTTGGCCAGAACTCTGGGAGAAAAACAACTGATTTGAGACTGTTGACGTGCTCGACTTCCAAGGTGAGATCTTTGAGGGATCAGGAGAGGGTGCGTTTGTGAAGATGGCGTGTTCCAGCGGCGGCTTGCGGGTAGGTAGCGAGCTGGCACCTGGCCAGCAACAGTCCATTTTCTCGAAGACCACGCTCGGTGTAGGCCGGTGAGATGAGCCGAGGTGGGTCGTTTCGGCTTTACCGAGAAGCTCCGCTTTCAACCGCTAATTAGCTGTCCCCACCCTTTCTCATTCCGGCCTAATCACTTGCTGGAAGGCAGAGTTCTAAAGGTACGTACTTCTGTCGCAAGACACCACCCCGCCGCCGTCGACGCCAAAGGGAAAGCTTCACCCCACTTGGTCAACGCATCATCATGCCACCACCCAACCAACAGGTCCCTGTTTGTCATAATCTCGCTACCATGCATATGGCTCTTCACTGAATGGCTGCTTCCTCGTTTCAGAAGGGGCTCTAGAAGCCGTCCCCGGATCTGACGAGAATCCTGCATCAGCCCGACGCGCATATCAACGTCGTGCGGCGACCGGGTACATAAGACTGTCTGCTCAATATGCTCTGAGGAGGAGAGAGCGAGAGAAAGAAGAGAGAGAGCGAGAGAGAGCTCTGATCTACCCCGTTGTCTTCCTATTCCAGGCCTACCGGTACCCTCGACTCCTCATTCTCTTGCAAGTTGCCCCCCTACCAGTACCTCCTCGTGCCCTAGGTACCTGTAACCCCTCCATCATTACCCCTCCCCTCCCCTCCCCTCCTCCACCAGTAGGTAGCTCAGGCCTGGGCTAGGTAGTGTCGAGGCCGCTGCGGGCAGATCCACAGCGATGCCTCCGCAAATCATCCACTTGCCGGACGGGCAAACGTTTACAGTGACACCCGTCTTCGCGGGTCTATTCTTCAAGTCGCACGACCTCAACACGCACAACCACCCCTTCCCCATCGGCTGGACTATCGTGCTCAACACCGAGGACGACAAGCCCGTCTTCGACAATGTCGATGGCGGCGACGAGAGCGACGGAGAGTGCGCACGCCGGCGTCACGTCCACGGCTTCAAGCAGCCGACCCTGCAGAACGACAACCTCTTCATCTCGTCGATATCGCAGCCCTCGAGCACCGAGTTCAAGCCCGCCGCCAGCCCGACCCGCCAGGTCGCCATGATGCTCTGGGTCTCACTCTATTGGTACTTCCACCAACCCCAGCCGTCGCCCTACCTCACGACCGACGCATCGAGGCTTACCCCCGAGATGGCACGACCGAAGGGCGAGTGGCGCATCAACATCAGGCGCGACGGTGTCTTGCGCGGCAGGAACCTAATACCGAAGCTGGAGCGCATGGGGCTGGTCGCCTCGCTGGACTCGGCCGTGGGCACCAACATCAAGGACAACGGCGAGGAGTGGTCGCAGATGTTCGTCTCGCGCCGCATGTTCTGGCAGATACCGGGACGGTTGTTTCTCTTCACGCTGCAGCGCACGAGCGCCGCCTCGACCTCCCCAGAGTCTCCGGCCGGCAGCCCCCCGGCCTCGCCAGCTCGCACCGAGCCTACCCACTCGCGGCACCACACGCCCATCCACTCCCCTCACCAGTCGACGGGGGGCCTGTTCGACATCGACGTACCCGGAGGCCCGCCGCCCAAGTCCATGGCCACGACGCCAAGCCTCCCCATCGGTCCGTTCTACTCGAGCTCCCATCTCCCGACGTATTACCCGCCGGCGCCGTTGATGTATACTGTAACGAACGGCGTCCGGCATCCCATCCGCCGCAAGCCGGGCCGCATGGGGGAGGTGTTTTATTGCCGGTTTGTGCCGAGCGTGGGACGGTACCTGTCGTTCCGCGTCGCATCCCTGGCGCCGGACGCCGTACCGTATCCTGGACCCGTCGGGCCCAAAGCGGCCGAGAACAGCCACCTCGCGACGCTCTCCGACACAGCGCTGCTGCGGTCGTGGCTTGCGAACCCGCGAGTGCAGAAGTTCTGGGGAGACTACACGCCCGACTTCCTAAGCAACGCGCTTGACTCGAAGCACTCGTTCCCGGTGATTGGCATGTGGGACGGCGTGCCGTTCGGATACTTTGAGATATACTGGGTCAAAGAGGACGTGCTCGGGCAGAAGCTCGGCAGCGACGCCGGGGATTACGACCGCGGTGTCCACGTCTTTGTGGGCGAGGAGTGGGCGCGTGGTCGGGTGCCGGCGTGGCTGTCGAGCCTGGTACACTGGTGTCTCACGGACGACTACCGGACGATGCATGTATGCCTGGAGCCGCGCATCGACAACGCGAGGTGAAGAGACCCCCCACCCTTCACCCCTTCTTCGGTCGGGTTGTAAGGATCAGCGATGAGCTAACTGCGTAAGCAATAGGTTTCTGCAGCATTTGCAACAAGCCGGCTTCGCCAAGGAGCGGGAGGTCGCGTTCCCCCACAAGCAATCCTACCTGATGAGGCTGAACAGAGATGCGTGGGAGGGGCCAGCTTTGTGATAGGACATGTATGAGGGATTTGAGATTGCTCAAACGAAACACGTCGGCTGGAAGGCGGCGAGCTGGCATTGGCATGCTTTGGGCGAGAATGAGGCATGTTTTGGCGCAGAGGTCGATGTGAAAGATATTATTGGCCAAATACAGACAGGAGATACCCGATGCTCGGCTTATAAAGTGGCTGATTGAACCGAAATGAAAGCTCCCATTGCAGTATGCCACTTCACAATGCTGACTCGGAAGAACTGCTGTTTTAACGAGCAGGAACGAGGTAAACGGCCACTTTACGCGACGACGTCACGCTACTGTCTTCCGTCGCGTGGCCCAGACAGGGATGTTCCAGCAAGGGGCCACCACTAGAGTTGTTGAATTGAAGGATGTACGCACACGGGGCGCACCCTGTGCGCACGGGGCGTAGGCCCGGAGATAGGCTTAAGCCCGGCGTAGCCGGCCCTTCGCCGAATATCGGAGGGACTGCTGCGGGCTTCTTCCCGAGCAGTGGGCTCCGGTTGTGGCCTTAGGCGCCCAGGAATAGGGTTCTTATAGGCCTAAGTCAGGGGCTGGCTGCAGGGCATAATAGTTACACAGATACACATATCTCAATACACATTCAATTAACCTATCACTGCAACCCTTAATAATCTAACAATTAAGAGTCTTACATACTTAAAAACTAACAATAACAAGCACTATAAAGCTATTTATAAGCTTATAAGATATCTACTAATACTACTAAGACTATTCTTAACAGCCCTACTAATTAGGTTCTCTAGTTTAACTAGCTTAAAACTAAGGCGAAAACCTACAAGCTTTAGGATGCAATCTGTTGAATTGAAGGATGTACATATATAGGGCGCAACCTATGCGCATAGGGCGTAGGTCTAGAGATAGGCTTAAGCCTAGCGTAGCCAGCCCTTCGCTAAATATTAGAGGGACTGCTGCAGGCTTCTTCCCAAGCAGTAGGCTCTAGTTATAGCCTTAGGCGCCTAGGAATAGGGTTCTTATAGGCCTAAGTTAGGGGCTAGCTGCAGGGCATAATAGTTATAGATACATATATCTTAATACACATTTAATTAACCTATTACTGCAACCCTTAATAATCTAATAATTAAGAGTCTTATATACTTAAAAACTAATAATAACAAGCACTGCAAAGCTATTTATAAGCTTATAAGATATCTACTAATACTACTAAGACTATTCTTAATAGCCCTACTAATTAGGTTCTCTAGTTTAACTAGCTTAAAACTAAGGCAAAAACCTATAAGCTTTAGGACGCAATTAACCTATTAATTGCTATATGTAATGTATCTAAGACGCTTAATAGGCTGCTTACTAAGCTAGAAAAGCCCTTAATACGCAATCACCTGCATGCAGGTATAGTTAAAACAACCCCTATAAGCACTACTGCAAATACCCCTTTAAATACTGCTCCTTTAAGAGCTAAAAGCATCCTAGCACGCAAGACACGCTTGCAGACTACAGCCCTTTAGCAGCAGCTGCAGCCTTAACCTAAGCCATAGCCTTCACGCAAGGAGCCTAAAGATACAACTCTAGCCCTAGACATTAGTTATACGCTCCCACATATAGCAGATACCTTATAACATGCGTTACAGCTAGAGGATCTCTCTCTAGCTAACCTTCTCCTGTATAAGGAGCGCTACATATAGTATAATAATAACCTACACATATAGGAGAAGCGCCTTAAGCGCTATAGCAACCTCTAAGAATAGGTATACTAGACTATCTCTACTAACCTTAAGCTCTATTACTATACCTCTAACAATAAGGTTAACGCCTAGGTAATTACCCTCTAGGCTTGTATAGGAATACACCCTTCTAAATGTAAAGAGAATATATATATTATGCTAGAAAAGGTCCTCTAAGTAACCTTAAGGTACCTAGGAACTAAGAAGGAAGTTAAGGCTTAGCTTATAAAGTAGGAAAAGGCACTCTATAAAGCTACTGCTAGCAGTATCCTAGGGGCCTAGCTCTTAAGCAACTAGTTTAACCTATTTATAGCAGCTTTCTAGAAGACCTATCTCTTAAGCTAAGTATATATATACTACTACACTAAGGTTACTAATACCCTTAATAACTACCTAACGCTAGGATTAGTACTCTCTAATATCTAAGAGTTCCTATAGTTAATAGACAAAAATAAGTATATAAAGAAGGCTAGGTAAGGGGCCTTTAGTCCTACCTACACTAAAATAATAGATAATAATAAGAAGGAGGGTTATAGGAACTATAACTGTAGGGGATAAGGCTATAGCTATAGAGGGTATATAAGAAAGGAGGTGTTATTAGCTAAGGGGGTAAATACCCCTCTGCTATTACAAGAAGCTAGTATAACTGTAAAGTATAAGCACTTAAGTATAAGCGTAAGTATAGTAGAGATACTACCTGCAAAGCGTATAACTATAGACACTACCTATAAGCTCTACGCAGGCCCTTATTATAGTATTGCATAGTGCTTCTACATACTCCCTTACCTAAAGAGATATAACAGACTGCTTAGTAAAAGCATTAAAAAGCTTATTAAAATATACCTCTAGACTAATAAGGCCCTTACTAAGAAGCTTTAAGTAGTAAGAATATTAGCTAAAGGCCCTAATTAACTTTATAGTAGATACTAAGGCAGGATTTCTATAGCCTCCTTTTATATTACTAAGAGCTAATATTACTTAGCTAAGTTAGCAATACTTAATTTAGGCAGTAATATCTATATATTTAATAATACTATATAGTTTAAAACTCTCTGCAGTATGCCTATAGATAATTTTATATAGGCTAGTGTATAACAGCTGCCTATTAAGGCATATAGCACTATAGAGATTAAGCTCTAAGCGTGTAGGAACTACATTATTAAGCTTACCTTATATAATGTTACCCTTTATAGAGGTATTACTGCTAACCTTATCTCCTTCTTAAAGCTATACTAGTAAGAGATCTAGTAGGATATAAGCCTAGGCAACAATTACCTATATAAAGTAGATAAGTTATTTGTTATATATATTAATAAGATTTATAGCTAGCAGGTGCTTAACTATTAGCTATTTTTATTAGACGCTATACTTATAGCTACAGTCCCCCTGCTAGCTATTCACATAGACAAGATACTACGCCTAAAGCGCAAAAGAAACGCCTTTATAACAGCTACCTACAGGAAGCCTATCCTTAGCAACCTTTTCACCTAGCACTAGCGTCTTAGACACCCTAGGCTAGAAGCGCTTAAAAGGATCTCTAACATTACTTATAGAGTATATATCTAAGGTTTTAACAAGCCTATAATAACAGTTAACTGCAAAGCTTACGCCCTAGGCAAGGCCTATTATATAGTCTAAAGGAGCCTATAAGAGTTAGTTATCTATATAAAGCCTAGTAACTGCCTTACAGTTAACTTTTATAACCTTAAGGTAGGCTATATAGGTTACTATTCCTATATACTCTTTTTAGACTGTATAATAGGCCTAACTTAGGACTTTTACCTTTATGCCTATAAGATAGATATACTGCTTATAATAATTACAGACTTCCTCACTATACTTAAAGTATACTATAGTTATAAGGTAAAAGTAATTAAGACTAATAATAAGCTAGCTAATAACAATAAGGTTTCTATAAGCCTTAATGTATACAGTATATATATTAAGGTAAGCGCCCTAAATACCTAAGCATAAAACAGCGCTATAGAGCGTATTGCAGCTATAATTAAGCGTAAGGCTAGGTGTATAGCTGTTTACGCTAAGCTTCCTAACATCCTTTAGCCTAAGATTTATGCCTCTATAACCTACCTTTATAACTATACACTACAAGCCTCTTGCAGTTAGAAGACTCTATACTAGTTATAGTATAAGCACTTCTAGGGGGAAGACACTACATAATTTACCTAGCTAGACCTTTTATATCTAAGAGTCCTTAGCTATAAAGCGTATACGCTTACAGTAGACACTTAACTTCACTATTAGCGCCTAAAAAGGCTTACCCTATATATATAGATAGGTTATCTTATTAGCTATACTTTAAGTAACTTATACTACATTTAGAATCCCCTTTATAGTAAAGTATTTATAACAAGAGACATTATCTTTAATAAAAAACTTATCTTTAACAGTAACCTAAAAGCGCTTACTAAGGATATTTATAAGTTAGACCTTTAAGATATTAAATATATAATTAACTGCCTTATTCTTAAAGGCTAGCATAACGTAACTGCATCCTATATAGCTAATAAGGAGGCTAATAAGATCTATAAAGACTATAATAAAGCTAAGGGGGTGCCTCTAGGCGCTACCCTAAGCGCCCCTAGCGCAGTAGAAACTCCTTCTAACAGGCCTCCTGCCCTAGCGCTACACACTAAGTCCTAGTTTAAGCTTATAATGCTACTACTAATACCCTTAAGATTAGCGTTTCTTACTACACTTATAGTAGTGTTTATAGGGGGGTAGGAAGGATCTTAATAAGCTAATAAAACCCTCTTTCTAATGCGCTGCTAGTAGTTATATATATCCTTTAAGGCTGCGTTCCTCACTAAGCGTATACATAACAAGCATTCTTATACATATAACTCTACAAAAACTAAGCAATAACTAATAGACAGTATAGGAATACCTAGGTTATAGGCTAGCCCCCTATAAGACCTCACGTAACGTGTTAACTAATCCCTAGAATGCCTTTACATAATAGGATTATATAGTCTAGAGCTAGCACTTATAGTATCTCTAGAGGGAGCCTATTATAAGGCTAATACCCTATATAGCACCTACTAGAAGGAACTCCTACTACTCCCTATATTACACAGTTAACTCTAATACTATCCTCTTAAAGACACCTTTTGTAAAGCTAAAATATTATACCTTAATAGCTATATAACCTTATACTTATAGCAAGAGGTATCTAAAGCTTCTGCATGCAGCAATCAGATTCTTAGTTACTATTAGGTCTATACCTATAAGCTTAATAAGCATAGTTACCTTAGTAAAGTAAAGGCTAGGCTTATAATATAAGGTAACTAACAAGCAAAAGATAACTAAGATATATATACTGCAATACTTATAGGTATGTCTTTCTAGATCCTAATAGCTATAGCTACTTACTTTAATTATAAGCTACTCTAATATAATGCAGTAAACGTATTTATATATATAGATATTAATAAGGAAATATATATAGAGATGCTGCCTAGACACTACAAGAAAGGAGTTATCCTATACCTTTAGAAAGCCCTCTATAGGCTACGCTATTTGCCTATACTCTAGTAAAAGCATTTTAAGAAGGGGCTTATAGTGTAGGGCTTTAAATATATAGCTAGAGAAGACTGCTACTAGCAGAAGGGAGAGGTTACCTTCTTCTTTTACATTAATAATTGCATCCTTACCTTCCTAAAAGCCTATAAGCTTATAGCAATAAACAAGCTATACACGCTTTAGACTAAATACTACCTTAAAGGCAGCAAAAACCTCTAGTAGTTTCTTAGCCTTAAGATTATATATAACTAAAAGACCTATTGCCTATAGCTCTTATAGGCTATATACGCTAAGAAGTATAGGAAACTACTTCCTACACACACTAACATTATAGATAACAATACTGCCTAGTATACACCTATAATAAAAGAGGAGCTACTGCTACATAAAGATAATATACCTCCTGCAGAGATTTACTATTATTAACGTAAAGTCAGCACTATCCTTTACACTACTATAATAACATACCTAGATATTACCTTTACTGCAAGCAGGCTTATAAGATTTAATTAAAACCCTTTAGATATATACTAAAATGCTACTAACAGAGTCCTTTAATACCTCTATAAAACGCAATACCTTTACCTCTACTTTAGCGCTAAGCTAGGTAGTAAGGATAATACCTTTAAAGTTACCTCTAACATAAGCTTTAGTAATAATACTCTAACCTAAAGGAGCTTATAAGCCTTTATAATAAAGCTTTTTAGAGGCCTTATTATATAGCAAGCTAATAGATAAGATATAGTTATAACCTTAATAACAGAAGCAGAGCTGCTTATACTTACCTAAGCTGCTAAAGAGGTACTTTTTATAAGCTAATTAATCTCATAACTTTAAATCTAACTACCTATATATTATAGAGACTAATCCTTATATATATTAGTAAGGGTAACGCTAACAAGAGTATAAATCTAGTGTAATAACTAGTAGATAGTAAAGCTTATTATAAGTAAGATTTTATAACTATATACTAAGCTCTACTACATTAATATTTATAACTACTAGCTACACTAAGAATTTGCTAATAGCTGCATAGATATTATATATACCCTATTAGCAGAGCTTATAGCAGACAGCTTAATAAAGGCCCTTAACTTAGCAAAGTATAATGCCTTCCTCCTCTAGCTTAATATAACTAATAAGAAGGAGGTCCTTAAGGCTAACTGCGCAAGAGATCTTGCAATTAACAAAGCCTACCTGCAGGCAGAAATAACTAAGTCTAACGTATAGGCAGTAGAGGAGACAGTCTTATAAGCATACAAGCTAGTAGGAAAAGCCTTCTTACGCACGCTAAGATAATATAATATTAACGCCCTTTCTGCAGCCTATAGAGGCTATAAAGAAGTCTTTCCCTAAGGGGGTATATTAAATTAAAGGATATATATATATAGGGCGTAACCTATACGTATAGGGCGTAGGTCTAGAGATAGGCTTAAGCCTAGCGTAGCTAGCCCTTTACTAAATATTAGAGGGACTGCTGTAGGCTTCTTCCTAAGCAGTAGGCTCTAGTTATAGCCTTAGGCGCCTAGGAATAGGGTTCTTATAGGCCTAAGTTAGGGGCTAGCTGCAGGGCATAATAGTTACAGATATATATATCTTAATATATATTTAATTAACCTATCACTACAACCCTTAATAATCTAACACAATTAACCTATTAATTGCTACGCGCGACGCATCTAAGACGCTTAATAGGCTGCTTACTAAGCTAGAAAAGCCCTTAATATACAATTACCTGCATGCAGGCATAGTCAAAACAACCCCTATAAGCACTGCTGCAAATACCCCTTTAAATACTACTCCTTTAAGAGCTAAAAGCGTCCTAGCATGCAAGACATGCTTGCAGACTGCAGCCCTTTAGTAGCAGCAGCAGCTGCAGCCTTAACCTAAGCTACAGCCTTCACGCAAGGAGCCTAAAGATATAACTCTAGCCCTAGATATTAGTTATATACTCCTGCGCACAGCAGACGCCTTATAATATATATTATAGCTAGAGGATCTCTCTCTAGCTAACCTTCTCCTGTATAAGGAGCGCTGCATACAGTATAATAATAACCTATATGCATAGGAGAAGCGCCTTAAGCACTACAGTAACCTCTAAGAATAGGTATACTAGACTATCTCTACTAACCTTAAGCTCTATTACTATACCTCTAATAATAAGGTTAATACCTAGGTAATTACCCTCTAGGCTTACGTAGGAATACACCCTTCTAAACATAAAGAGAATATATATATTATACTAGAAAAGGTCCTCTAAGTAACCTTAAGGCACCTAGGAACTAAGAAGGAAGTTAAGGCCTAGCTTATAAAGTAGGAAAAGGCACTCTATAAAGCTGCTGCTAGTAGCGTCCTAGGGGCCTAGCTCTTAAGCAACTAGTTTAACCTATTTATAGCAGCTTTCTAGAAGACCTATCTCTTAAGCTAGGTATATATATATTACTACACTAAGGTTACTAACACCCTTAATAACTACCTAACGCTAGGATTAGTACTCTCTAATATCTAAGAGTTCTTATAGTTAATAGACAAAAATAAGCATATAAAGAAGGCTAGGTAAAGGGCTTTTAGTTCTACCTACACTAAAATAATAGATAATAATAAGAAGGAGGGTTATAGGAACTATAACTGTAGGGGATAAGGCTGTAGCTGTAGAGGGCGTGTAAGAAAGGAGGCATTATTAGCTAAGGGGGTAAATACCCCTCTACTGTTATAAGAAGCTAGTATAACTATAAAACATAAGCGTTAAGTATAAGTATAAGTGTAGTAGAGATACTACCTATAAAGTATATAACTATAGACACTACCTATAAGCTCTATATAGGCCCTTATTATAGTATTATGCAGTACTTCTATACACTCCCTTACCTAAAGAGATATAACAGACTGCTTAGTAAAAGCATTAAAAGGCTTATTAAAATATACCTCTAGACTAATAAGGCCCTTACTAAGAAGCTTTAAGTAGTAAGAATATTAGCTAAAGGCTTTAATTAACTTTATAGCAGATACTAAGGCAGGATTTCTGCAGCCTCCTTTTACGTTACTAAGAGCTAATATTACTTAGCTAAGTTAGCAATACTTAATTTAGGCAGTAATATCTATATATTTAATAATACTACATAGTTTAAAACTCTCTGCAGTATACCTATAGACAATTTCATATAGGCTAGTGTATAATAGCTACCTATTAAGGCATATAGCACTATAGAGATTAAGCTCTAAGCGTGTAGGAACTATGTTATTAAGCTTACCTTATATAACGTTACCCTTTATAGAGGTATTACTGCTAACCTTATCTCCTTCTTAAAGCTACGCTAGCGAGGGATCTAGTAGGATATAAGCCTAGGCAACAATTACCTACATAAAGCAGATAAGTTGTTTATTATATATATTAATGAGATTTATAGCTAGTAGGTGCTTAACTATTAGCTATTTTTATTAGATACTGCACTTACAGCTATAGTCCCTCTACTAGCTATTTATGTAGACAAGATGCTACGCCTAAAGCATAAAAGAAATGCCTTTATAATAGCTACCTATAGGAAGCCTATCCTTAGCAACCTTCTTACCTAGCACTAGCGTCTTAGACACCCTAGCCTAAAAGCGCTTAAAAGGATCCCTAACGTTACTTATAGAGTATATATCTAAGGTTTTAATAAGCCTATAATAACAGTTAAATATAAAGCTTGCGCCCTAGGTAAGGCCTATTATATAGTCTAAAGGAGCCTATAAGAGTTAGCTATCTATATAAAGCCTAGTAACTGCCTTACAGTTAACTTTTATAACCTTAAGGTAGGCTATACAGGCTACTACTCCTGTATGCTCTTTTTAGACTACATAACAGGCCTAACTTAGGACTTTTACCTTTATACCTATAAGATAGACATACTGCTTATAATAATTACAGACTTCCTTACTATACTTAAAGTATACTATAGTTATAAGGTAAAGGTTATTAAGACTAATAACAAGCTAGCTAATAATAATAAGGTTTCTATAAGCCTTAATGCATGCAGTATATATGTTAAGGCAAGCGCCCTAAATACCTAAGCATAAAATAGCGCTATAGAATGCATTGCAGCTATAATTAAGCGTAAGGCTAGGTATATAGCTGTTTACACTAAGCTTCCTAATATCCTTTAGCCTAAGATTTATACCTCTACAACCTACCTTTATAACTGTATACTATAAGCCTCTTATAGTTAGAAGACTCTATACTAGTTATAGTATAAGCACTTCTAGGGGGAAGATGCTATATAATTTGCCTAGCTAGACCTTTTGCATTTAAGAGTCTTTAGCTATAAAGCGTATACGCTTACAGCAGACACTTAACTTTACTGTTAGCGCCTAAAAAGGCTTACCCTACGTATGTAGATAGGTTATCTTATTAGCTATACTTTAAGTAACTTATACTATATTTAGAATCCCCTTTATAGTAAAGTATTTATAATAAGAGATATTATCTTTAATAAAAAACTTATCTTTAATAGTAACCTAAAGGCGCTTACTAAGGATATTTATAAGTTAGACCTTTAAGATATTAAACATATAATTAACTGCCTTATTCTTAAAGGCTAGTATAATGTAACTACATCCTATATAGCTAATAAGGAGGCTAATAAGATCTATAAAGACTATAATGAAGCTAAGGGGGTGCCTCTAGGCGCTACCCTAAGCGCCCCTAGCGTAGTAGAAACTCCTTCTAATAGGCCTCCTGCCCTAGCGCTATATACTAAGTCCTAGTTTAAGCTTATAATGCTGCTGCTAATACCCCTAAGATTAGTGTTTCTTACTATACTTACAGTAGCGTTTGTAGGGGGGTAGGAAGGATCTTAATAAGCTAATAAAACCCTCTTTCTAATACACTACTAGCAGTTATATATATCCTTTAAGGCTGCGTTCCTTACTAGGCGTATATATAATAAGCATTCTTATATATATAACTCTATAAAAACTAAGCAATAACTAATAGATAGTATAGGAATGCCTAAGTTATAGGCTAGCCCCCTATAAGACCTTATATAATATATTAACTAATCCCTAGAACGCCTTTATATAATAGGATTATATAGTCTAGAGCTAGCACTTATAGTATCTCTAGAGGGAGCCTATCGCAAGGCTAATACCCTACGCAGCACCTACTAGAAGGAACTCCTACTACTCCCTATATTATATAGTTAACTCTAATACTATCCTCTTAAAGACGCCTTTTGTAAAGCTAAAATATTATACCTTAACAGCTATATAACCTTATGCTTATAGCAAGAGGTATCTAAAGCTTCTGTATACAGCAATTAGATTCTTAGTTACTATTAGGTCTATACCTACAAGCTAGATAAGTATAGTTACCTTAGTAAAGTAAAGGCTAGGCTTATAATATAAGGTAACTAATAAGTAAAAGATAACTAAGATATATATACTGTAATGCTTGTAGGTATATCTTTCTAGATCCTAATAGCTATAGCTGCTTGCTTTAATTATAAGCTGCTCTAATACAATACAGTAAATGCGTTTATATATATAGATATTAATAAGGAAATATATATAGAGATACTGCCTAGACACCACAAGAAAGGCGTTATCCTACGCCTTTAGAAAGCCCTCTATAGGCTATACTGTTTACCTATACTCTAGTAAAAGTATTTTAAGAAGGGGCTTATAGCGTAGGGCTTTAAACATATAGCTAGAGAAGACTGCTGCTAGCAGAAGGGAGAGGTTACCTTCTTCTTTTATATTAATAATTATATCCTTACCTTCCTAAAGGCCTATAAGCTTATAGTAATAGATAAGCTACGCATGCTTTAGACTAAATACTACCTTAAAGGTAGCGAAAACCTTTAGTAGTTTCTTAGCCTTAAGATTATATATAACTAAAAGACCTATTACCTATAGCTCTTACAGGCTATATATACTAAGAAGTATAGGAAACTGCTTCCTATATACACTAACATTACAGATAACGATACTGCCTAGTATATACCTATAATAAAGGAGGAGCTGCTGCTATATAAAGATAATATACCTCTAGCAGAGATTTGCTATTATTAATATAAAGTTAGTACTATCCTTTACGCTGCTGTAATAATATACCTAGATATTACCTTTACTATAAGTAGGCTTATAAGATTTAATTAAAACCCTTTAGACGTATACTAAAAGGCTGCTAACAGAGTCCTTTAATACCTCTACAAAATATAATACCTTTGCCTCTGCTTTAGCGCTAAGCTAAGCAGTAAAGACAACGCCTTTAAAGTCGCCTCTAACGCAAGCTTTAGCGATAATACTCTAACCTAAAGGAGCTTATAAGCCTTTGTAATAAAGCTTTTTAGAGGCCTTATTATATAGCAAGCTAATAGACAAGATATAGTTATAACCTTAATAATAGAAGCAGAGCTGCTTACGCTTACCTAAGCCACTAAAGAGGCGCTTTTTGCAAGCTAATTAATCTTATAACTTTAGATCTAACTACCTACGTAGCGCAGAGACTAATCTATATATATATTAATAAAGGTAATACTAACAAGAGTATAAATTTAGTATAATAACTAGTAGATAGTAAAGCTTATTATAAGTAAGATTTTATAACTACATACTAAGCTTTACTACATTAATATTTATAACTACTAGCTACACTAAGAATTTACTAATAGCTATATAGATATTATGTATACCCTATTAATAGAGCTTATAGCAGACAGCTTAACAAAAGCCCTTAAATTAGTAAAGTATAATACCTTCCTCCTCTAGCTTAATATAACTAATAAGAAGGAGGTTATTAAGGCTAACTGCATAAGAGACCTTGCGATTAATAAAGCCTGCCTGCAGGCAGAAATAACTAAGCCTAACGTATAGGTAGTAGAGGAAACAGTCTTGTAAGCGTATAAGCTAGCAGGAAAAGCCTTCTCACGCGCGCTAAGATAACGCAATATTAATACCCTTTCTACAGCCTGCAGAGGCTGTAAAGAAGTCTTTCCCTAAGGGGGTATGTTAAATTAAAGGATGTATATATATAGGGCGCACCCTATGCGTATAGAGCGTAGGCCTAGAGATAGGCTTAAGCCTAGTGTAGCTAGCCCTTTACTAAATATTAGAGGGACTGCTGCAGGCTTCTTCCCAAGCAGTAGGCTCTAGTTATAGCCTTAGGCGCCTAGGAATAGGGTTCTTATAGGCCTAAGTTAGGGGCTAGCTATAGGGCATAATAGTTACATAGATACACATATCTTAATACATATTTAATTAACCTATTACTGCAACCCTTAATAATCTAACAAGAGTTCCTGTAGCCTATCCTATGTAGGGAGTATACATATAAACTTACAATGCCCCCCCCTAGTAACCTGTAAGTACTAAGCTTTCTAGTCTATGCTAAACTAGGAGTACTAAGCTTCCTAGTCTATGCTTAGTTAACTAGACAGTAGACTATCCCTGCCTAGATACAGCTAATAGAATGTATATAATTTTACTATATTTTCTTTAGCTATAAGTTATTATATAGAAAGATTTCTAAGCTAATTAGAAAATTAGGGATAATCTACCTACTTACTACCCTATATATACCTATAGCTAATTAAGTACCTTTTCTCCCTATAAGTAGGAATGTTTTTTATTTACCTCTCTTCTCCCTCTTTATCTACTCCTACTATAAATATATTCTTACTACTACCCTTACTGCAATTTTTAAAAAACATTTCTAAACTAGTTATATATTTATCTTTATCTAGATTATCTAATATATTTTTTTAAAACATTTCTTAAAGGTTTCTTTAATATACCTTTTAACTATTATAATACTAATACCTTCTAATAGTATATTAGCTAGGATAAGCGCTTAGGTAGCCTACTAATATATAAGATAGATAGTATAAGTTTTTATAAACTAAATAAGAAATATTTCTAATACTAATATAACTTATAGTAAGGTTAAGTTATTATTACTACTAGTAAGCTTTTCTATCATACTATAATTAATACTAAAGGTAATATAGTTATTACTAAAGAGGAAGCTATTATAGTTATAATATATTTATACTATAATATAGGTATAATTTAGAAATATTTCTTAGTTATTTCTAATTTTTTCTAGTATTATAAGTAGTCCTCCCTTAGGGCTATTAAGAAGTATCTCTAAGAGGTATATAGCCTTAAGGCTATATCTTCTACTACTAGAAGCCTAAAGGCTTTTAATAATTACTATACTACTTATAAGTCCTGCTAGAAATAAACTAGAAATATTTTAAAGCCTAATAAAATAGGCTACTACAAGAATATATAAAAGCTTATAAATAGTATTAATATAGCTCTTAATATACCTTAGAAGGTAAAGGCTATCTAAAAGGATTTAGTACTTATCCCCCTCCCCTATAATAGTAATAGTAAAGTAAGTTTACCTAAAAACTTTCTAGAAATATTTCTTATATTTTCTTTATATAGATTAACTATAATACTATAAAGGCTATAGCTAAAATTACCCTTAATAGTGCTTATATTACCTATACCTCCTAGAATAAGGTTAGTTATAGTATATATTTATCCTTAAATAACTTAGAAATATTTCTTATAGGTCTTTATCTCTAATATAATTTAATAGCTTACCCTTCTAGAATAGGATATATTACCTCTTATAAGGTTTAGTATATCTATTACTACCCTAACCTTAGTATAAGCTAGGATATCTCTAGTATATGTTAGAAATATTTCTAATTTATTCCTACTGCTAATTATAAACAGACCTTCCTTTAAGCCTAATTACTACCCCTTAATTTAATAAGGTTACCTAAGCCTATACATAAACCCCCTCTATATAATTAATAAATAATCTAGAAATATTTCTAAAATGTTTCCTACCTAGATATCTATCTAGTGTCTTTTAGGGAGGCTTTAAGAAACGTTTCCTAAACGTTTCTAGCTAAGGAATAATATCTAGTAGCTTTAAGGATATTTAGGGAAATGTTTTGCAAAAGTTTCTATATAGACTAGAAATAAGTACTTTAGGGGAGCTTAATTAAGCTATATTAAGAGAATAGACTGCTAAGAAACATTTTTAGAACTATTTTAATTTATTTCCTACATATAAATATAATTCCTATTATCTCTTTAAAGTATACTGCTTTATAGTTACCCTATAATACTCTCTCTAGCCCTACTAATATTAATATGCTTAATAATAAAGAAAGATATTTATATTACCTCCTTTTTATAACTATAGTAAAAAGATCTATTAATATATATAGAACTATTCTTCTAAGAATAGATAAGTCTTTATATATTTATACTTATATATAATAGGTAGACATAAGTACTGTTAGGTAGAGAGTACTCTTCTACCTTATTATTTAATGTAATTATAATGCTGTTAGAATATAGGAAAACTCCTGCCTTTTGCTAGTATATCTCTAGAGATGTATAGGGTTAATGCTACTCTTAACTTCCTCTATTTAAGTATCATAATATATATTAATTACTATTCCCTCTTATAAGTCTAAGTCTTATTATTTATTCTAGTAAGGATAAGTTATTATTACTACTAGTAAACTTTTTTATTACTTCTCTAATAATAATAGGGCTATATTATATTTTATAGTATATATTTTATAGGGCTCTTAGGGGACTAGCCTAATTAGAAATAGAGGAAGAAGTAGTCTTCTCTAAGAGCCTTAAAGAAGTATGTTAAAGCTATCTATAGATATAACCTTACTTTATTATTTTCTAGTAGTCTCAAGAGTAGAGATAATTAGCATAATACTAGTATATCCTTCCTATTTTTTTTAAAGTATTCTACTAATCTGCTTAGATTTCTATATAAATATATTCTAGCTTATGTTAGGGAATAATATTAATCTTAGGACTCTATAGAAGGTAAAGGCTATTTAAGTAGATAATAATCTCCTTAACATCCTATACCTTACTAATAGAAGTATAAGTAGAAACGTTTCCTAATAGGTTCCCTACTAACTTATTACTATTTTTTAGCTAGATCTTACTTAAATAAGGACTATATATAGTCTAGAAGAGAGTATATACTGCCTAGCTTATATAATATAGAATAAAGTTAGTAGAGGTATTATAGTGTATTACCCCCTAAAAAACTCTACTAATATAGTAAAAAAAGAGTACCCTCCCCTAGACTAATATAATCCTTCCTATACTATTTAGTAGTACTATTATTATCCTAATCTTAAAGATTAGGAGCTAATTTTAGGTATACACCTTATCCTTTTCCTATTAAATACCTATTACTTAACTAAAATATCCTAGATCTTCCTAAAGATACCCCTCCTCTACCTTATAACTATTAGGTATAGTATACCTATACTACTATACCTTAGTTCTCTTTTAGTTTTTTAAGCTTAAGCCTCTATTTTTTAATCTCTATGTATTATAGGTTAATTTAAAGTTATAACTATTATATATATATAGTAGATTTAGTATCTTTCTATTTAGTTTCCCTATAAATTTCTTTATTTTATAGCTATTACTCTTTAGATTATAGAGTAGTTTAGTTAATCTACCTATAGTTTTCTACTACCTATTACTTAAGACTTACTTAAGGATATAGAGAGCTTTATCTTATACTTAACTGTTAATTTAGAGAGCTTTATCCTATACTTAACTGTTAATTAGGAGAGCTATATCTACCTCTCCCTCTTAATTGTATATAGGGAATACCTAAAGACAAAACATTATCTTTATTATAAAATATAGTGTTATCTTTAGAGTTAGGGAAGCTAAAACTTCTAAAGTTACTTAGAGGGCTACTAGGTATACTACTAATAGAAGGCTCTTATATCTATACTTAGCTAGAAGTATACCTAGTATTAGCTTTAAGATACTAGCTGTTTTAAGTACTTTACTTCTGCTCTATTACTATAGTTAGTAGGGGAAAATTATAAGTCTTATAGTATATACTTTACTGTTATAGTACTATATTAATATAACTAGTTATTCTAGTATTTCTATATATTATTAGGATCTAAAGATAGTGTAATATAAAATTATATAATACTAGATTCTAATCTATATTATAAGAGCTACTAAGGTTAGCACTAAAACACTACTAAAATATAGTGCTTTTTTTAGACTTATTACCTATTTATTACACTAAGCAATAGGAGGTATTAACTAGTCTATTAGTATAAAGCTATATATAGTTATTTAATAATATTTATATAGTTAGTAATTAATTCCTAATCTTCTATAGGAATTTTTAAAATAACTTAGTAGAAGCCTACAGTAATAATAGGATTCTTTTTATGTTTTACCTAGTCTTTATCTTAAGGGAATTCTGCTATAGGTATAGTTAGTAATTAGAATTAGTCCTTAAACGTTTCTAGTGTATCTAACCTATAATCTTATTATAAAGGTTATTATAATCTATAGCTATTTAACATTATAGGAGAGATATAAGAATGTTATATATTATTCTAACTCTATATAGATAATTATTACTTAGGATTTTTTTAACGCCTCTTTAGAAATAGATAGTGTAGAGTCTTATATAGTTTTAAACCTATATCTCTTAAGTTTCCTAAGGGTAAAACTTCTCTTATAGATATCTCCTAAGACTATAGATAATAGTAAAACTTTAGTTAAGTGTAACCTTATGCAGTCCTATACTATAGATATACTTCTACTAAATAGGAGTATTATACTTTTTCTTAAGGATATTAAAAATAGAGTAAAACATATAGTAATATATATCTACAGTCTCTGTATTTATATAATATCTAATAAGTAGCTAAGCTAGAAAGATTTAGAAATGTTTCCTAGATATTTTATAATAGGGTACTTATATTTTATTAAGTTACTACTATACTACACCTAGATAATTTTATAATAATTTATACCTACTATATATTTATAGTTTGCATTAACTATAAAGGTCCTTATATTAGCAAACTTCTATTACTCTACCTATTCTATAAAAAAGCAGATTACTATATAGTTACTATATAATTAAAATAAGTACTAAACATACTAAAATAAGAAGTAAATTAGAAGATAGTAGTGTATAGGGTAATAATAGGTCTATATATATATTTATTTATTCTGCTCTTTTGTTTACTAAAGTATAAGAGTAACTACCTATCCCCTTAAGTAAAAATAGAGAATCTAAGCTTTTTAGATAATATAATAAAGGTAGTTAGTGTTTGTAAGGCTCTTATAGATATCTATAATTGTTTTTCCTTTATACTCTATAAGAAGCTCTTTTAATTCTCTTAATTAAAGGAAGGTATCTAGATATATTAGTTAAGTCTCTTAAAAAGCTTAGAAATACTTCTTACTTAGAGTTGTTCTTAGCGTCTTTATATAGGAAATAATTCTAAAAAGCTAATTTATAATCTCTTTTAGCGTTTTAGTAGCTAGTGGTAGAGGATGTAAGTATATTCTATAAGAGGTAATAAGAATATATAGTGTTGTTTTAAGATCCTTTAGGATTATAAATTAGAACCTAACCTTATAGGTTACCTATTAAACTAGAGGTTATATACTAAAGTATACCTTATCTATTAAGTAAGAATAATTAATATTTACTTAAATTTAAGAGTAAATAACTTACTATATATTAGTCTTTTTTGCCTGTTTAATCTAAAAAAAAAGCACTTTTATACTACTCTATTTATAAGTTAGATATTATTCTAGTTTAATCCTGCTTTAACTATATCTATATTATTTTTCTACTCTACTAGAACTGTATACTAGAAGTAGACTCTATTATCTAAAGAGGCTATTAAATTACTATAGTAAATGTTTTATTACTAAAGCTAGATAATTTACTAAAATTTATTAGATAAATTATTACTATGTTAAGTATAACTTACGCTATAATTTAAAGCTCTTAGAATAGGCTTATAAGTATTACTCTAAAGCTTATATATATATCTTTTTATAAATCTCTTATATATTATATATATTATGCTAATAATTACCTAGAATTAGTCTAAGCGTATTAAGAAACGTTTCTAGAATTCTTCTACTTACCTAATAATCTTTTTTATAACTATAAGCTCTTTTACTTTAACTTATAAGGTATCTATCCTTTTAGCTAAGTTAGAAGTAATAGCATTATAACTAAAATCTTCTACTAGTATAAATAGGTATACCTTACTACCTTTATAGTTATAAGTATAATATATAATATTTATACCCCTAAGTACTATACTTATTATTAGAAAGTTAGATATACTATATACTATATAGTATTAAACCTATATTAAATAAGATTTAGTTCTACTAAGAGGGTAATTTACTTATAACATTCTATAGTTTCTAAATCTTATCTTAGGATAGCACTTTTATTAGAATAATAAGGGTAATACTATTAAGGTATATATCTAAGAACTTAGGAATTTTAATAGGAAATATAATATATTAAACAGTAAGAATATTCCTATCTATATAAGATCTACTATTAATAAGTAATATATCTCTAATAAGAATTAACTTAATATCTTATTATAGTATTAACTATTAATTTTTTTAGTTCTTTTTATATACTTTTATATTAAAAAATATAGTAATACCTAATTAATTTAAGCTTAAAGGATAGGATCTATTTAATCTTATAGACTATAATATACTAAAAATATAGGATTATCCTTAACTTATAATTAAATATAGTTTAGATTGTTAAGTTTATCTTCTAATATAATAATTTCTTAAATCTTATATAAGTCTATAAATTTAGCATTATCTTCTGCAGTTAAGGCTAATATATTTACTATTTTTATAATAGTAAATACTATATAGTTAGAGAAACGTTTAAGAAATGTTTCTAGCTATATATAAAGCTTCTAAGGATTAATTAGAGAACTTATTAAGAAGTATTCCTAAAACGTTTCCCCTTATTTATGTATATTAAATTGTTTTTTACTATTTATAACTGCTAGAAATAGTAGTAAGGACTATTATAAGACTAGCATAAAAATATAGTAAAATTGTATATATTCTATTAGCTGTATCTAGGTAGGGATAGTCTACTGTCTAGTTAACTACATATAGACTAGAAAGCTTAGTACTCCTAGTTAAGCACAGACTAGAAAGCTTAGTACTTACAGGTTACTAGGGGGGGGGTATTGTAAGTTTGTCAATTCACTCCCATGTAGGCATATCATTGGCTGGGCAGCCGTTCCACCGGGCTTATCGGTCTACCTAATTACGGAGTGCGGATACTGAGACATCCTTATCTTGCTTGTGACCGACGTCTGCCGCACCGAAGCCACGGGAACACAAACCATGCCAGAACGCCCAAGGCCCGCCCGACCAGCGCATCAAACCATATTCTCCCCTCCCATCCATCCTCCATCCGAAGTGTGTCGAGATAAGATTCGTATCTGACCGCACCTCGATTCTCCTTCTTTCTTTCTCCCCCCCCCCTTCTAGATGCCTTCTCGCCGCGAGAACCGACAACCGCGCTGTAGTGGACCATGACCGGCCGATCGCCCTCGTCCTCTGGCTTCCTCCCGATGCCCGGGTCGCCGTCTTCGTCGTGGTCGCTGTACCGCGCCCGCGTTTCCGCGCTCCTCCGACATGCCGACACGCAGGTCGTCGTGGCCTTTTGGTTTCTCGGTACCGGTTTCCCCTCCTTGCTCCCTCTCCCCTCCCCGGCATTGTGTTGTTGTTTCCAAGAGACAAAGAAAAGAGAGAATAAAAGAGCCGTGATGCTAACGTGAAGCGTGCCCCCTCCGCCAGGCCTCATCAACAACGTCCTCTACGTAATCATCCTCTCGGCCGCCCAGGACCTCGTCGGCTCCTCGGTGCCCAAGGGCGTCGTCCTGCTCGCCGACGTGCTGCCGTCCTTCTTCACGAAGCTCATCGCCCCCTACTTCATCCACCGCGTGCCCTACGCCCTGCGCGTGCTCGTCCTCATCGCCCTCTCGTGCTCCGGCATGCTCCTCGTCGCCCTGACGCCGCCCGGCCGCTCCGTCGCCGTCAAGATGGTCGGCGTCGTCATCGCCAGCCTCAGCTCGGGCGGCGGCGAGCTCAGCTTCCTCGGTCTGACGCACTACTACGGCCCCGCGAGTCTCGCGGGCTGGGGCAGCGGCACGGGCGCCGCGGGGCTTGTAGGGGCCGGGCTGTACGTCCTCATGACGGAATGGTGGGGGTTCACGGTGCGCAGCGCCCTCCTGTTCTCGGCGTGCCTGCCGTCCATCATGTTCGTCAGCTTCTTCGTTGTGCTGCCCAAGGGACCCCTGCGCGCGGGCGGCGGGAAGGGGTACCCGGCGGTGCCGGAGCGGGACCTCGACGACGAGGACGTCGGGGAGATGCCGCACGACGCGGCGTCCTCGGCGCTGCTTGCGCCGGGCCCGTCGGCTACTTCAGCGGCGTACTCGGTGCAGCAGCCGGGACATCATCATCATCAGCATCATCATCATCAGCAGCGTGACAGCAGCTTCGCGCACAACCTCGCGAGGGCGAGGGCGCTCTTCTTCCCGTACATGCTGCCGCTGCTGCTCGTGTACGTGGCCGAGTACACGATCAACCAGGGCGTGGCGCCGACGCTGCTGTTCCCGCTGGCGTCGTCGCCGTTCACCGAGTTCCGCGAGTTCTACCCGATGTACGGGTTCCTGTACCAGCTGGGCGTCTTCATCTCGCGGTCCTCGACGCCCTTCTTCCGCATCCACCGCCTGTACCTGCCGTCGCTGCTGCAGGTCGGCAACCTCGCGCTGCTGACGTCGCACGCGGTGCTGGACTTCATCCCGTCCGTGTACGTCGTCTTCGCCGTCGTCTTCTGGGAGGGCCTGCTCGGGGGCGCCGTCTACGTCAACACCTTTGCCGAGATCATGGAGACGGTGCCGGCCGAGGACCGCGAGTTCAGCCTCGGGGCGACGAGCGTCAGCGACAGCGGCGGCATCTGCATCGCCGGGTTCTTGGGCATCTTGCTGGAGGTGCAGCTGTGCAACTGGCAGGTGTCACAGGGGCGGGACTGGTGTCGCCAGATCAAGGTTGGGTGAAGGCGGGATGGGTACGAATAGCCAGCCAGCCCTCTGGGGTCGGAGCCAAACAATACATTTCAATAGGATTGCTCCCCGGCGCCCCAATGTGTTCGGGTCAACAACGTATTAAAGCATAAGCCCCTTCAAGCTAATGAGCACGCGGTCGGCACGATGACGGCAATGCCAGGACATTGTTCCAACTCTGTTACCGCCTCATTAAAAGCCGATTCCTGTTCGTCATTTCAAAGTATTTTTTTTCTTGGTCCTTAGTCTAGAGCCTCTCGGTCAGGCACAGAAATAGTAATTTGTGTGACCCGGTTGCCCCCTTGACCTGGCTGGAACTATTTGTTGTTCTCGTGCTGTTTTGCATCATGCGGATTCCGGATTGAATCCGTCCAACGTTGGTTGGACCTTGTTTTCTATTAAATCATTAGAATACCGCCAAATAGTAGAAGGACACGAGGAAAGAGGCAAAAAAAAAAAAAAGGAAAAAAGAAAAGAAAAGAGTGTGTTTCTAGACTCGCCGCGTTGTGGCCATCACCTAAGTAATATCTCTCTGCTTCATCTCGACCTAAACATCGGGCTACACTATCATAACTAAGGTAGACTGCATCACTTGCTTCACTATTAGTATGAGTCTCATTCGTGTATACCTCATCACTCACTTCCCCCCCCTTCTGCTAATTTCACTTACATGTGTCTCGCCCATCACTTTGCCCAACTGAACCGCCTCCAAGATCCCACCGCGTCCTATTTATACTCACCCGCTGAACTGTTCTAGATAGACCGACTTGATCCAGCTGCGGCCCCCATTTCTTTGGCCGATCACTTATTCGGTCAGACTTGATGAAGGGAAAAAAGTCAACAGGTCATAAGAAACCGACATTACCGACTCAGCTTTCCACCATGGCATCTTCGTCATCACAATCCCTCCTCGTCATCGCCGGGCTGGCTTCCTTGGACCTCGCCGAAGAGACGCCCTCGCGGGAGTTCCACCTCTTCGGCTCGCTGCCGCCCGAGCTGCGGGCCGAGATATGGCGCCTCGCCGCCCTCCAGCCCGCCGTCGCCGCGCGCGTCTTCAACAGGGAGACCTTGACCGGCAGCCACCTCCGGGGGCCCGACCTCTACCAGCGCATCATGCGCAGCGACGTCGCGTTCGACCTCTACCGCCCCGTGCCGGCCGTCCTCCACGTCTGCCGCGAGTCTCGCACCGAGCTGCTGGACGCCGCCTCCGCCGCCGGCAACCAGCGGGGCTCGAGGGAGGGCCAGCTTGAGATGCTGTATCTGACCCGCGAGCACAAGAAGCGGGGCAGGGGCGTCTATTTCAACTTCGCCATGGATACTTTGCTCATCTACCAAGGCGAGTCTTCACCTTTCTGATTACTCTTTGCTTCTCCCTTTGGCTCAAAAACTCGCCCGAGGCCCCGTGAGCTGACGACAAACACTGAATAGTACC
Organism: Colletotrichum tanaceti; assembly: GCA_005350895.1. Classification (NCBI taxonomy): domain Eukaryota; kingdom Fungi; phylum Ascomycota; class Sordariomycetes; order Glomerellales; family Glomerellaceae; genus Colletotrichum; species Colletotrichum tanaceti. The sequence continues at coordinate 92,918 of PJEX01000168.1, forward strand.
GCCCTTCATTGCCATGCCCGACGTCGACCACTTCGCCAACCTCCAGTACCTCGCCATGGCATGGGGCCTGCCCTCGAGCTGGAACTGCGTGCCCGACCGCCGAGCCGCCGTGCGCTTCGTCCGCAACTTCCCGCGCCTCCGCAAGCTTACCCTCCTCGTCAGGATCATGGTCTACAACGAGCTGCCGCACGGCGAGCCCGGCAGGAGGCACCGCAAGCAGACGCAGAAGCGCCTCGCCCTGCGTACGATCCTGAGCGACGTATCCCACGCCATCGAGGCCGGCACGAGCGAGCAGCAGCAGCAGCAGCAGCAGCAGCAGCAGCCCACGGCCGCCGACCGGGGGGGGAAGACGGGGACGAAACTGAAGGTGTGCGTCGTGGCCAAGACCAGGGCCTGGGAGCCGCCCCGGGTCAAGGCGTGGCGCCCCCTGCCGGTGACGTGGGTCCAGCCCGAACGCAACGTGGTGTTGAGGGTCTCTGGCCGGGAGGAGCTGGGGGAGCGGAAGAAGGACGGGTGGGCGTACTCGTGGTACTATCCGCATCTGAGGCATATGAGACCCGCCTTCGAGCCGTGATCGCTGATGCGATACGGCGCGGTCTTTTTTTTCTGTTGTCACAACAGAAAAATACCCGACCCATGGGGACCCACAGGTACCCAAAGATTTGGGTTAGGTTATTTTCTAACCTATAGGTATAGGTATCTAGGTTTTAGGTTGTATAGGTTTGAAAAAATTTAGGTATAGGTTTAATAATTCCCTATACCTACACGCTAAGGCTAGTATAGGTTTTTTAGGTTAGGAAAATTCTTATCACAAAAGTACACTAGGTATAATATTTTAGATAAAAAGATTAGATAGTTAATTTTAGATAAGACTTTTAGTACTCTCTATCTACTACTACCCTATAACTATAGTATTAG
>PJEX01000169.1:0-18650 GCA_005350895.1 Colletotrichum tanaceti
GGGGGGGCCGGACCGGTCTCTCACTTGTTCCGTGCGGCGCACACCGATTGACGCTAGCTCACCGATCTCACCGAAGCTCACCGAGCCCATTATCGAACCCAATTGGCCAAGTGGTGTCCCCCCCCGTGGAGCCGGGAGCCTTGTCCCGGGCACGGCGCAAAGACTCGCCTCCGAATCCGATAACCTCACAACAACGTAACCAGGCGGATCTCGTGGGGCAATCCATCCATCCATCAATCCATCCATCCCTCCATCCCTCCCTCTAGCCGCCGACACAACGGCATTTCCTTGTGTTTGCTAAACTACATTTCCCTGCTTGTTTCGCTCCCGCTTTTCTGCATCACTTGCCCGGGTGCGCGGCATCTCCCGTCAATCATCCTCTCCGGGAGGCATCCTCGTCCGACGTCATCCTGCCCATCCAGCCCAGCCAGCCAGCCATGCTCGCCCGCCATGCCTCCCACCCACGCCAGACGCTCGTGGCGGTTTTCGTCGCCTGGAAGGCCCTCCTGCTGGCCGTCGCCCTGGGCAGCGCCGTGGCCCCGTCCTACGACACCTCGACCACGCTGATGCTCCGGCGCAACGAGTCGGACCTTTCCATCGTCACCCGCCTGACGCGCTGGGACGCCTTGTACTTCACCCAGTCCGCCCGCCGCGGCTACCAGTTCGAGCAGGAGTGGGCCTTCAATGCCGCCCTACCCCTCATCGTCTCCGTCCTCGTCAAGGGTGCGCGCCTGCTCGGCGCCGAGGTCGATGGCACCGGCGCCCTGGAAGCGGCCTCGGGCATCGTCGTCGCCCACGCTGCCCATCTCTTTGCCGCACTCATGCTCCACGAGCTGACGCTGAAGCTCTTCTCCCGTCGCCCATTGGCCTTCCTGTCCGCCCTGCTTCACATCCTCTCCCCGGCCGGTCTCTTCCTCTCCGCACCCTACGCCGAGAGCCTCTGCGCGTTCTTCTCCTTCGCCGGCTATTACGTCCTCGCCTCCATCTCGGCCCTTCCCAAGGGCTCCCTCTCGTGGACCGGGGGTCAAATCCTCGCCGGCGCCATCTTTGGCCTCGCCACGGCTTCTCGCTCCAACGGGCTCCTGAACGGCCTGCCCTTCGCCGTCGAGTGCCTCATGATCCTGCCCCCGCTCCTCGCCAGCCCTACGGACCTCAAGGTCATTGCGGCTCTGTTTGGCCCCGTCACCGGCGGGCTCCTCGTGGCGACCGGGTTCGTCGTGCCCCAAGCGCTGGCGTGGCTGCGATACTGTTCCGGCGCATCCGAGCCGCGCGCATGGTGCGCCCGGGCCGTGCCCAGCATCTACTCCTTTGTACAGGAACATTACTGGTAAGTACTCCTCGTCCTCCGGCGTCCAAATTTTCTCTTTTTTTTTCTGCCCCTCGTCAGTTTGCCTTTTCCTCCCCCCTCCCCCCCCGGGGCCCTGACAAACCTGCTTTTGGTGCTCACCGGACCCCGTCGGGTGTTTGATAAGCGGCACGCGGCACTTGGCGGAGATTTGAGGTGGGATCTGGTCGGTGTGGGAAGATACCAAAAAAAAACAATTTTCTTCCTTCTTTCTCTGGGTTTACTAATATTCTGAGTCACGCAGGGGAGTGGGTTTGTTCCGCTATTGGACGCCTTCAAACGTTCCTCTGTTCATCCTCGCCGCCCCGGTGTTAGGATTGCTAATCGTTTCCGGGTTGGATGTGATGAGCCGGCCTTCGGGGTTGGCGCAGAGTCCGACGGCGGAGAGGCAGGCCCCGCCGCGGAATGGCGCGGCGTCGCCGCTGGTCTTCTCCATGGCGACCACCCAGGTCCTGCTCGCCGTCTTGGCCATCACGACGTACCACGTGCAAATCATCACGAGGATCGCGTCCGGGTACGCCGTGTGGTATTGGTGGGTTGCTGGGTGCCTGCTGGACGACGGCGCTGACGGCAGGCGTCGGGGCCTGGGCAACAAGATTGTGACCTTTTCGGTCATGTATGCTGCGATTCAGGGTGTGTTGTTTGCGTCGTTTCTCCCGCCTGCTTGAGATACCTGGGCCCTGCCGCTGCGGCGCAAGGTTCCCTCCCTGCTCATCATATCGAACAAGGTTTTTCTTCTTCTTTTTTTTTTTCTCTCTCTTCCTCTTCTTGTCATTAGTAATGGGCCCGTGATAGCGACCTCCTACTGATGACGAGACTCGTGCCGTGAAAGGATCGCCGCCAACGTCAATTAGTGATCTCGGATAGCATGGAAAGCTCTTGGACCCTTCTCTGGACCCTGTGCAAGCCGAAGGGGCGTCTAGAACAGAAAGTCAAATAAAAAAAAACCGTTTGTGCATGAGGTGCAGTCCAAGCAATGTGACCTTGGCATGAAGGATGATGTCAGGGCACGGAGGTCGGTTGACGTTCCCGTCACGTTCATGCCATCTTCTTGCCAAGAAAATCCCGATTGTGATTTTTCATGGTCTGTTCAAACGGCTCAAGGCTCAATGTCAGATGACGCGGGCCGCCTCTGCATTTCAGAGCAGACGGGAACGGCACTGCAGCAGCCTTTGGATGGCTGGAGCTTTGCGACTGCCAGTAGGCTGCTCGACCAAGCCAGTAATTCTTCAAGGCAATCGAGTGTTGCACGTCATGTTGGAGTGTTTGTCATGAAGTAATGAGGTTGATAGGACGTTTCTGGGCTCGGGCCTTGGCAGGAGATTTAACTCCGAGTCCATTATTCGATAGATGAGCATCAAACAGAGCCATCTGTTGTTTCATTCTCAACATGATTGATGCCATTTTTAAATCAAAGACCCAAGTGCCTACAGTGTAGTACTATCTTCTCCCATGGCACCCGCAAGATGTAACTTCCCGAGACTGTGTCGACATTCGACCGCCAACCTAATTCATGAGTAGCCTGTTGAGTGGCCGAATGCCGATGTCGTCGAGGGCCTGAACCTGGCAGATTCAGTCCACTTCGTTCCACCGTAGACAGTGATGAGATCCGTGTATGCGTATGAGCAAACAGGTCGTCTCATACCCGGAGCTCTTGTCACAACTCCGTTTCCATACCCGGAGCCTAATCTCAACCAGGCAGCATGCCTCCTTTCTCGTCAAGGCGGCGGTGAAACGGATCTGAAGAGCAACAGGTAATTAATTAGTAGCGATGCCTGTCTGAGGTGAAAGGAGAGGTGTCTTGCGGCTGAAGGGGAAAGAATACCCGCAATCCCCAGCAGAAGGCGTTGCTAGGGTCCAGACTTGCAAACTGACTTGCAGTGCGTGTGTTTTTTATTCAGAGGAACCTGAGGTTTCTAGAGAAAGCAACCTTTTAGCATCATTCTCATAGTGTCAACCAGGTCTCTGTCGTCTAAAGCGACGACGAATGCGACTGGGAGCATGCTGTCATTCTCGTCGGCGAGTGTGTCCAGCCTGAGGACACATGGCCAGTCGAGGGGCTAGTCGCGGCGCTCAAGGTCAAAGGCACTCAACCACTTGGATAACAAGCAAGTCAAGTACACTCGACGTTGAATGGCTGGGTCGTCTTGTCCCTGGGCGGGACGTGACCGATGATGAACTAGACGGTGTTGGCGTAATACTCCCGACGTCTTGTTCAAGCGCTTTCAAAACGCCATTGATCACATCGTGTGGGTAGCTGAACTGGTTGACCCTGGCGTAGTTGATACCACGTAGATTGTGGCCATCATTCATCGCCGATCGGTCCGTGGTCGCTCAACTCCACCTGGCCGTGACGAGCCTCTCGAGCGCCGAGGCCAGGGCCAGGGCCGGGGATGCTGTGCTGTCTCTCGGTCGGGCTGTTGGCCAGGTCGAGGTAGGGTCCGATATTCACGAGAGCCCAGCAACCGGACAACAGGTTCCATTCCAGACGATCAACTGGTCCCCTAGCCATTTGATTTCTGCTACTCCGCAGTCGTCCGCAAGCGAGTCAATGTCCATGGTATTGACAATCGGCAATCCATTTCTGGTCGGTGAGATCCGGGGCCAATGGCTTCGACACAAGCCAGTGTGGCAACAGCCATCTGTTGCGTTTGGGTTTTTGACTGAGACGAGGTATTGAAAAATCATTGTTCCACGAGAAGAAAGACTCTGGTATCACGCAAGGCGAGATGGACTCGGGCTCATAAGCGACTAGGCTGGTGATCTCAACACTACTAAGTATACTGTTTTTACAACCTTCTAATGTTCTTTTCGTGGATCTCAGGTTTGAGCAAAGATCATTCATGAATTCGGGTTCCAATTGCTTTCTGAATTTGAAGGAAGCCTGAGAGTAGGCTGGGGTATTGAGTCTATGTCTGAGGTGATTAAAAACACACCAGAGGTATATGCTTCTCCGGTGTCTTACTGAGTGGTATCAAACTGTGAGGCTTATGTATGATTTGAGATATCTGGTCGAAAAAGAAAATGAAAAGAAAAGACCCTAATCGCTGTCCTCGTCCCGGCCCGGCCAGACAAGCTTCCTCCTGATGACAGCCCGCGCGCAGCAGAAGCCGACAAACAGCCAGACAGCGACCAAGGCAATCGTCAACACGGTCGCAAGCCACAGCAGCCCCTCGCTCCCAAAAGCCTCGCCGATCCGGACCGTGGCGATGGTGAAGCCGACGTTGGGGAAGACGAAACTCCACCAGCTGAGATGGAACGAGTGGTCGGGCATGCCGAACAGCGTGGATAGGCAGGCCGAGGAGAAGAACCAGAACGACAAGCCCCAGAGGAAGACGGCACTGAAGAGGGCCATGGCGCGGACGGCAAAGGCTATCGTGCCCGGGTTCTCCATGTCGATGAGGTAGGCGGTCGAGCGGAGGGAGTCGGAGATGAAGGAATCCGCCGAGGTGATGAGGCGGGGCACTTGAGCCCCCATCGACACCAAGGCCGCGGCGGTGAAGCTTGGCGGGCCGACGGCGATGAACATGCCGGGTCGTTGGACCGGCAGACCGATGGTCATGAGGCGGGAGAGGTAGGTGGCGTACATGAACGCCGAGATGAGAAAGCCCATGCCCTGCGCAGCGAGACCAGCGCCCAGCATGGCTGCTGCTTGGTCCGGCGGCTGGGTGGCGGCCATGAAGGCGGCGAGAGTGCCGGAAAGCATGACGGGGAAGATGGGCAGAATCCACGCCGGGGTCATGCTATCGAGCGACAGGCGCCTGCGGCCGGTGAAGAGGAGGTGGTACATGCCGACGGAGAGGAAGAAGGTGACGACGAGATAGACCCAGAAACACACCCTCATTGTGACGACGAGCCAGGGCCCGCATTTCGGGACGGCGTAGTGCTGGATGTTGGAGAGGGCGGCGGCGATGGAGAGAAAGAAGGTCGGGATGAAGAGGGCCTCGGAGGGGTGGGTGATGACTCTGGCCGGGGTCTTGCGGAAGAAGGAGAAACGCAGGCAGAGGGCAGCGGTGATGAGAAAGATGAGGACGATGTCGAGGAGGAAGACGATGAGGCCGATGGTGTCGAGACCGCGGAAGCGATGAGGGGTTTGGCCGAGGAGGAGGGCGATGCCACCCGTTGACATGCTGGTGAGGGAGGCTTTGTTAGTCGGGAAGTGGCAAGCCGAAGCGGGGACCCTACGGCCCGGCACGGGACGGGGCGGGGCCGGGAGAGGCAAAACTCACGTGAGGGTGTACCATGCAAAGGTGAAGTGGTGAATGCGTTCGCGAAACGAGACCTTTTCGAGGATGGTGTTGGTACGGCTCTTTGTGCGGGAGAGGGTGGCCATGAGGCCGGCTGGAGGTGGTTCATCTGACGTTTGGCCTTCGTCTCTTGTGCGAGTGGAGGAGGTCTTTGACACGTCTGGTGGTGCTTCTTCGTCTACGGGAGGCATGATTGTATATGCGGCATAGGACGTGTGATGGATTTGGGTTGCCCTCTCCGAGGAGGATAATCAAGTACGAAATCGATGGCGAATTTCTCATGAATACGCTTCCTTGGGATTCCGCAGCTCAGTCACTCAACGTCACCGCAGAGGTAGGCAAGGCACGATCCAGGATGGCCCTGGAAAAAATGGACAGCTTTGCGAGGGATGAGTCAGCAGGACCTGTAGTGTACAGTACAAGTAGTGACGCCAAGGGGAGCGGGTCACGCCAGTAGGGCCGGCATTGGCAGACGGGAAAGGGGGTGTCGTATGATTTTGGGGTTCATTTGGGCCTTTTTTTCTTGCCTAGTTTTTTCACACTGTACCAATCAGTGATTGCCAGATGAGTGAGAGACAACATAAGTGAATTGAGTATCTACTTCTCAAGGTGGGTACGTGTATTGGCAGAGTCGAACTGAGACCGGACCACGGGGTCGGTAGCCGATTCGGAAGCGGCGAGCCACGGTCGGCGGGGCGCCGTTGCATCGGGCCAAACCGGAGTGGATGGATTGCCACTCTGGACACTCGAGCCAAATTGTTTTTTCGACCTTGAGGCTTGGATACCCGTCGCCGGCACTTGCCACTACGAAGCGGGACCCGGCACGATAATGTACCGGGCATACGGGACTAGGGGACGTCCTAGACACCCTAAAGTAGGCCCTGAGATGACATCGAGGCTACACGACGGGTGCGCTTGAACCCTTTCCCGAAAGTGTGTGCTACGTCTAGGAGCTGTGATGGAACCCCTTTGGCCCCTTTGGGCGATGGGCGACGCAGAGGATGCAGGCAGACGAGGTGCAGACGTGTACGAACGTGTACGAAGCGCCCGCCAGACAAAAACACCGGCCGTTAAACTGACGGCCCCGACCGGTTGTGGTGAAACACACGGCTGCTTGAGGCCAAGGATGATTGCGTCTTCCGATTGCAGCCTTCGGCGAGCCGTTGGGGAAAGCGAGGACGAGAGCATTCCATCCACGCGACTCGCACTTGGTCAATGCCCGCGTTTGGCCTTGTCTCCATGCCCATGGCCATGTCCATGACCGCGTCCATGTGTGTCTATGACAGTTACGTCCACTTGCAAGCCAGTTACAGACGGACCACCATGTCGAGGTCGCTAGGAAGGGTTGGCTTACTCCCTGCGCCCGGGGGGGCAAATCAAACGTCGCCCGACTCGAGCGTGAGAAATCAGCATACAGACCAGCATACGGATACTGGCAGGCGAGAGGACGATGAGAGCCATTTGAATGGGTCCGAAGTTGTTGGGCGGTTTGTGAAGTTTGTGGGATGGCTTGGCTGGGAAGCGGCGAAGCAACGAACCAACGAAGCAACATGATCGGTCCCCAAGACTGAATGAATACGAATGGTTAGTGATGCAGGCAGCCGGCGGCATGTTGGAACATGTGGTTTGTGCTTGCTGCGGGGCAGGGTGGCGCCGATTGATGGTTGGTCCCGGAACAGGGAACGTGGCACTGAAATGGGGTTGGTGTCGCTGGGGTTGTCGATATGTCGTCGAGCTGCAGGCTGTCGTGAGAGGTGAGCGGTTGTTTTCTCATGTTCGTTCACTTTGAGGGGAGTACTCCGAGTTATCCTTGGTGGACACAAGATGATATTGTTTCTGCAGAAAACTGGCCAGGCTGTACGTGCGTGGCGTTACCTCTAGAATCAACTGTCTGCAGTTAAAAGAAGAAAACGAACCAGCTGGTTGGTCGGTCGTGACATGCATGCTGTTCGTTTCTTGAGAAAAGTGAGGTTTAGTCATAGTCGAGGATTGTTGTTGTGATTGTTCCTGCGATGGGTTATTAACGAATGTTCCGGGATGTATCCTCCGTACTCTGCCACACAATAAGAGGTGAAGGAGTACGTGAGAGTACGGACTCAGTCACACGGACACTGATTGGAATAAGCGCCACGGGGTCTTTGGAGCAATGGAGTCACTCAGGGACCTTCCTCCAAGCGGCGCAGGAATGAGCGCTGGGATGCAGCTGTCACTGCATGACGGCCACTGAAAGACGCAGCCGACCTCAGGAGGGACCAAAAGTGGAGACCTAAGCAAGGCTGCCAAGGCGTGCGTGTGCAGCTCTCAATTGCCTTGCCTACCTTATGGATGTACCTTGACACCACATTTATGCCCAAGGGTACAGGGCCAGAATTCAGAGAGTTGGAGGGTCACTGGCCAGCCCTTCCCAGTAAGGTATTACCTTGGAGAACGCCAGCAGGCGAGGCCCCAGGCTGCTGCTCGGCTGCATCATCACTCCAACACGTCCATCACCACCAGTCCACCACCACCACCACCTGCCTGGTCCACCTCCTTCTTCCAACATATCCGTGCTGTCCTCGTAATTGAGTAACTGTGCGCGTCCGGTTCATCATCCAGTCTGCCTGCTCTGTCGATTGGCCTCGCTCTCTCTCGGTGAGTACCCAAGTGGCATACGTGCTTTGTTCTGCTGCCTCTCCCGCTCCATCCAATCAATTTCTCCGTCTCTCTGCATTATTGTCAGCATCCATCCCATCCCTCCCCGCCCGTTGCCGCTGTGCATCACTTCCTCTCTTGCTGCCACTGCTCCGGGAGGGGAGGGGGGGAAGAGGAAAATTACATACATCTTTCTTCCAACGCCGTCGTTTCTTCTTCTTCTTCTCTTTTTTTTTTTCGTTCGTCTTTTTCCCTCCTCCCCATTTCCCTTTTTTAAACCCGCGCCCATTTACCTGTCTCCCCACACTCTACGAGGTATTCTGGAAAGACGGCATGCGAGAAACCGCAGCAGCATCATTATCGATGAAATTGTCCAGCTCTGGAACCCTTCGGATACACTCTCGGCCAAGACTACACAATTGACCACCATTGATAGACAGTTTATCAGATCCCAGCGACTCAACCCGAAGAACGACCGACACATCCTCCTCGATCGATCCCACGAGACACCTCCCCTACCTCCTTGTCGCCTCTGCCCGTCGATTCTCTCTCACGCGCGCCCTCTTCCCCCGGATCAGCGCACGCCCCGTTACCGACGACGACGAAGAAGAAGCAGCAGATACAACCACTGCCCGCACACGACACCCCCAGCTGCTTCATTGCATCTTAGCTGTGGTGTGGGAGCGGGAGCTTCTGATTCCTGCTGCATCCTGTGTGCGATAACCCCGACAACTGCTGCAACCGCTGCAACAACCTCTGCAACTCTACCCCCCCGCTCCGTTGCCGAATCCAACGAGTCGCAAACTTGCACGCAGTCTCCAACCCCTCCAAGCTGTTTCTCCGTCTCGACCCGTGCCGTCGTCTCTTGTCGTGTCGCCGCCGCCGCCGCCGCCGCCGCGAGACGCCATTACAGCCATATCACAGCCATGGACGAGACACCGGGGCCTCAGCCCTCCAGCCACGCTGCCGCCCTTGCCGCCGCCTCGACCGCCCACTTCCTCTCGAGCCATTTCGCCTCCGTAGACACAATCTCGAGATCAAACTCCCCCGGGCTTCCCTACAAAAAGGGTGATGAGGACGACAAGAAGCGCTACCGGCCGCGCACCTTTAGCTACTTCAACCACTTGCCCTTCCCCGTCGAAGAAGAATCCAACCGCGATGCTGCCCTGGCTGGTATCCTGAAGCAACTCTACATCGCCATCAAGGCCGAAGATTTTAGCCCCGGTGCCTTGCATTGGACCAGAGAGCTGACGGGATGGCTGAATCTCAAGTTTGAGATGACGCGCGAGCTTCGCGCCACCCTGGCGAAGCTCTACTACCACCTCTGCCTGGCTCCTGGCCTCGAGCCGAGCACTGCCGACCGCTTTCTGCGTATGGTTGTCATCTTGACGAGGTACGCTTGCTCCTTTGCGCCTCTAATCTCCGTTCTCTTATCCGTCATCGTCGTCGTCAACATCATCATCATCAGTGTCAAATGTTGGCTGACCATGTTTACCTTGTAGGAAGTACCATTACCTGAAACCCGTCGACGACCTGTTGCTCGATTGGCGCCCGCTATGGAGAGAGATCAAGGCCTTGGTCCTGCCCTCCGAGGTCGCCTCCCACCAGACAAACCGTCGCCGCTCTCAGAAGCAGCTGTGGAAGCTGTGTCTCCACGCCCAGACCTACTTCGACCCCAAAGACCGCAAGGAGATGCTCGACGAGTTCCTTCCCTACTTCAGCACATCAGACGTCTCCAATGCCTATATCGTCGTCGGCACCATCAACGCCCTGCTCCCAACCGATGCCGCCCCCGCCGACGTGCCGTGCTCCCAGCCCCAGGAGTTCATGCCGACCCTGTTCCACCTCTGGTCCCTCATTGCGAGATCAAAGAGCTTCGACGTCTTCTTCATTGACCTCTACTCACGCATGGCCCGCGACTTCCTGCAGGCTTCCAACACACCTTTTGATGCCCACGGCATCTTCACGCGAGAACAGTCCGACTGGATCTTCACCGCCATCCTCCGCCTGACGGAGATCCCCGTTGGCCAGTCCAATTCGCCCTACTCGACTCTGGACTACTCGTCAGGCCTAGGTCTGTATCTTGAAAAGGACAAGAAAAAGTACCCCACGGCGTACATGATTGCCCGGTGGATCGTCTACTCCCTGTCGCCCAAATGTCTGGAGGAAGAGAGCTCGATCCTCGCCAGCCTCGAAGGTCTGCTCGAGGCCATCGACACCTTCTACCACCCCTCCAATGTCGGATCCTGGACGACATTCCTGGGCCAGTTCACCGTCTACCTCACAGACATCTTTGTCTCTCGCTGGAACCGGGAAAGGAGCGGCGAGCTCGACACCCCCGAGGACCGCAAAATCACCCCAGCCTTGAAGCGCCGCTTTGTGTCCGCCCTCAAGGAGGTCACCTACATGGGTTTGTTCTCCAAGAGCAACCGGGTTGCCCACTACTATTACGCTTCGCTCCAGGGCTTGGCCTACCTCGAGCCCAACCTGATCTTGCCCGGAGCCCTGCAGCGCTTCTACCCCAGCTTACAGGGCCTCGTCGAGGTCCACCGCACGACGTCGAGTCTGAACGGCCTGCAGATGATTGCCAATGTCATGTCCAAGACCAAGGGGTTCCGTTGCCACATCACCGCTCTGCTCGCCCTGGCTCTTCCCGGCATCGACGCCAACGACTTGGGAAAGACGCAGTACACCCTCAATTTCATCCAGAGCGTGGCCTACAGCATCCCGATGGTGCCTCTCATCAAGGATGGCGACGCTGTCCATGGCACCGCCTTGGCCATGGAGTGGGTGCAGGGCGAGATGGAGCGCATGGAGCGCGAGGGTCAAGACATTAAACTCGACTACGAATCCGAGCTCTCGAACGAGGACGAGGCCAACATTCTCCGGTCGTCGACGGCGGGACTTGGCGAGTTTGTCATTGCCCTCCTCGGCAAAGTCTTTACCCTCTTGGAAAACCTGCCGGACGCATCCCATGTCAGGGGAGGTACCCCGGAAGACAACGTCATCAATGCGCTGCCGGCGGCCCTCTCCCCGCTCTTCGCATCGCTCTCACCGGAGCTCTTCGACACGGCCCTCGAGAAGCTCTCCTCCTTCGTCTCGACTCACGTTGTGCACCAGGCGCGAGACGCGATGGCGTGGATCCTTAACGCCCTCTGCAAGGTCAACCCCCAAAAGACGCTGAAGGTCTTCATCCCCATGCTCATTGTCAACATCCGCAACGAGATCGACTACAACCATGCCGCGTCAGACCGGAGTAGCGGCACGGACTACCTGCCCAGAGACCGCGCTCTTGTGTGGCATGTGAGCATGCTGGGTATGGCCGTCGTGCATGTTGGCAACGAAGTCTTGAAATACCAGACCGAGCTTCATGATATCGCAAAGTACATGCAGGAGAAGTGCCGTGGTCTGCCCACCATCCACATCTCCAACTACATTCACCATTTGCTGCTGAACCTGACGCACACATACCCTATCGACACCTCCTTGTACGAGCCCGAAATCATCAAGCGGGGCCTCGATGTGGGCGATTGGGGAAAGACGACGTCGCCTGCTGATTTAACAATCAAGTGGCACCGGCCGTCCGCCGGCGAGGTGCAATTTGCCGTGGAACTGTTCGACTCACAAACCAAGGCGGCGGCGCGCAAACTGGACCTACTCATGAGCGAGAACCCTCCTGTCAGTCGCAAAGGAAAGAACAAGGAGTGGTCGGATGAGGTCTCGAGGCTGTTCCAGCAAATCAGGCTGGTCATCTCAGGAATGGCAACGCTGTTCGATCCGCACCGCGCCTCTGGCGAGAAGACGAACGGCAACCCTGGCGCCGACGACAATGGCGACACGGCAATGGAAGACGACGACGATCCTCTTGCGGAGGCGGCCGAGGACGACGAGACTCGACCGCAATACCGCTACGACGCTGGCTATCTCTTGTCGGACGAAGATCCCGCGTACCATAAGCTGCACGAGCTGAGAGAAGACGTCGGGCGATTGCTGTGCCGAAGCCACGAGTTCCTCAACCAGAGCCAGGAGGACGACGTCTCTTGCTTCACGGCGCTCTATGCAGCCTACAGAACATGGATCACCGACGTCGGTATCGAGCGGTCCGCGCACCCGCTGGAGAGACACCTCCGCCTCTACAAGTCGGACATTTCCGCCTTCAAGATTAGCGGTCTGCGAAAGGTCTACCCGCGACCACTGCTGATTAAGCGCGCGGACGCGTACCAGCTGCTCCGCGTCAAACATAACGCATCGGCACGGCAGAAGAGCGAGCTGGACAAGCAGCTCCTGCTGAACCTCGCCCAGTCGTCCGTGTCACCGTACGCCGACGTCCGGCGGGTTGCCCAGAATGCCTTGGACTCGTCGCTCAAGGCTCTCATCGGTGGCCGGCCCCTGGTCATCCCCATCCTTCTCGAAAGGCTCAGGGCCGCGCTGGACGCGGTGGACCACGATCGTATCAAGGGCGCAATGTACACTCTGTTCTTCACGAGCCTGCTAAAAACCATGGTCAGGGACTGGAGATTTGCCCCGGATGCCCTTCGGCTCTATCTCCGAGCAGGCACCATTGACAAGCCCAGCATCCAGCAGCTTGGTGCCACGGCGCTCTTCCCGCTGCTGGACTTTGGAAAGCCCTTTGAGCGGATGATCATCGTCAACCAAGACTTTGTGGAGCCGATCCGTCCGACCGACGACTGCTCTCAAGCCATCAGCAACCGCCACAACTTCATCGTCCAGAGGCGGGAGCGCGTCGAGCAGAAGAAGGCCACTCTAGGGCTGGAGCTGACGGAGATGGCCAAGGCGGCCCACTGGAAGATAGCTTCTCGATGCGCCATCTTTGCCAGCAACATGTGTTTGCGGTTCGACACCCTCGCGCCCCCCGAGTTTATTGCTCTCGTGACCCAGGGCACAAACGATACTCATCCGGGTCTGCGTGCAAGCTACATGTCGGCCTTTACGTCCGTCTTCGAGGCCGTGGAGATGCGCGCTGCCTATGACCACGAATACCGCAACTACCTACTCGAGAAGGAGAAGGACCGCAACAAGATCACAGTCGAGGTCCCCAAGGGAGACGCGGCCTTTACGCAGAAGTACCTCGACTCTTTTGCCAGCCCCGAGAACGCCGAGTACATGGTCGATTCGGACCACCCTGGTTGGTTGGTCTGGGGGAAAAAATTCCTTGCCTCGCGCGCGAAGCCCATCCCCTTTACCGACTACGACGAGACGGAGACGGCCGTCAGAAGGCAGATTGGTGACCTGATCACCAGGGAATGGCTCAAGACGTGTTTCGACTACCTCAAGCAGGAACCGCGCGATGCGAACGCCGACAGGTTCCGCATGGGCAACGTGTACATGCTCATGCACGTGTTCGACCTGATGCATTACGGCGGGACTGCCATCAAGCTCGACGACGTCAAGGAACTTACCATGGAGGTCTACGGCGACGGCAGCGACAAGCATCAGCATCGAGCCACGGCGGAGATCGTGGCCGCGCTCTTGTGCGGATCCAGCGACGACCCCCCCGACTTCCGCAACCAGGTCTGGGGCTTCGCTGCGCCTCTGATGCTGAAGGTTCTCAACGAGGACCTGACGCCCGAGAACTTGCAGTACTGGGTCTCTTGTTTGCACCTGACGGTCGATCCCAAAGACCCTCGCCGATCGCACGAGCTTGTCGACGCCCTCAGTTCCTTCAGGCTCGACATGTCGTCCAACGCCGCGTTCAAGGAATCAAGCAAGGTGCAGGTCTTGGAGTTCATCATCACGGACTCGGGCTGGCACTTCCGCCACGAGAAGCCCGTCCTCGCCGATTTCCTTTCCCACATTGACCACCCGTACAAGACGGTCAGAGAGGCAATGGGCCGCGTCATTGCCACCATTTATCGCACCCGCTACCACGAGTCGTTTGAGAGCGTGGAAAGGCTCTTGGAGGCCAACAAGTCTGCCTCGTCGCTCGGCCTCCGGCCCTACGAGCCGACCAAGGAGTTTTCGGACACGGTGCTCGAAATCTTTGACCGTCTCGAGAAGTGGCGTCACGAGCGCACACCGGGCCAGCAGACGCCCTCGTCCTACACCAGCGGCTCCAAGACCGTCTTGACCTGGCTCGACAGCACCTTGTCGTCTCAGGAGTGCACGCAACTGATGCCCTTCTTCCCGGAGCCGTTCATGGAGCAGCTGCTCCACATGATGGATGTCAAGGAAGACCCCGAGCTGATGCGTCTGGCGTACCACGTATACCGCCATTTGCCCAATATCCCATTCCGTATTGGCGAGGACGGTCTTTTCATCGATGCCCTCGTCCGCATTGGCAAGTCCGCTGCGAGCTGGCACCAGCGCCTGCGGTCCATGGTCAACATGCAGGTCATCTACTTCCGCCGCCTCTTCCTGATCGAGAAGAAGCAGCGGGACATCTTGTTCAACGCCGTTAGCGACATGTTGGCGGATCCCCAACTCGAAGTCCGGTCCTGTGCGTCGGCCACCTTGGCCGGCATGATCCGATGCTCGCCGAAGCGGATCCGCGACCCGACGATCCAGCTCCTCAAGAAACGTTTCGAAGACGGTCTTCGCCTCAACCCGATGCCCAAACGGAAGCTGCCTGGCACCGAGACGCCCGTGGACACGAACAAGCAGATTGTGCGCCGCCATGCCGCCGTCCTGGGCCTGGGTGCCCTCATTGAGGCCTTCCCGTACGCCACGCCGCCACCGTCTTGGATGCCCGAGGTTCTCCAGATCCTGGCCACCCGCGCCGCCAGCGATCCTGGCGTGGTCGGCAAAGCCACAAAGGCCATTCTCTCCGACTTCAAGAAGACAAGACAAGACAGCTGGAGCGTCGATCAAAAGGTACGTTGCTCTCCACAGCCTGCACATGCCTTTTTCACTATGCAGTGGTCCCATTTCAGCCCCCCCCCCCCCAAAATCGTCATTTGCTAATGTTCTATGCAGTATTTCACACCGGACCAGCTCGAAGACTTGGAGGGGGTTTTGTGGAAGAGTTATTTTGCGTAATTGGCGCAACGGACTGTTGCCGTGGGGCTTTACGCATGTTGTACAAGTTTTTGAAAGTTATAAAGGGCATGGGAATGGAGTGATATCCAACATGGGACACAGGATTGCATGGTTCCAAATAGACGAGAAGGGACTCGGGGATACACAGTCACGTCTTGGGCCAGTTATTTTAGAGCTCATCATTGCCTTTTTGAATCGTCCATGTCCGCTACTTCGTTGAATATGTGTCCGTCTGCTGCGTTCAAGGCGGGCCATTTCTTTCAGACGACCACAGCAATAAAGAATCAAGGGGTTGTTCGGGTAGTATCGAGTCCGGTCGGGGAAACCAAACTTGGGTACTAATTATGAGGTGATTCAATTCAACAAAATCGACATGATGGAGCGAACGTTCTGGAACACGATGAGACGCCGCCGCCGCCGCCGCCGCCGGGGTTCCGCAAGGAGAGAACTGCCATTGTGCTGGACCACGGAGACAGCGGAAGACGCGGTCAACAGGGACATGCGAGTCGCCGCCGCCGTTATCAGGTCTCGGGTCTCTTCATCTGAGACGTCCGGTCCCGAGAGCATAATTACCCGCAAGGGGGGGGTGTATGCCGTGTGCTGCTGACTCGCCCTCCTGCTGGAGGCGGCCCGTCGCCTGTCCATCCCGGGGTTTTGGTGATCTGGCACGTTCAGCCGAGCAGTCAAGTCGGCTTGTTTCGTCTTGGCTTCTTCTCAAGGGTGGACGGGGAGGATGTCGGTGGGATGTCGTTGATCTTGGATCTATAAGAACCGGACGAACAGCGGTTGTCTTGTGACGTGGTTCATCTTATTAAATCACCTGTTGGCCCTGCTTGTACGACCTTCTTTCTCGCCCGCTCAAACTTATCAACAACTGCCTTTTTACCTCTTGGACTTTATACTATATCAACAAATCACCTTTCAGCAACCATGAAGACATCCATCGCGACCCTGGCCATCTTCGTCGCCACGGCGCTCGGGACGACAGTATTTTTGTGTAAGGATGTCAGCAGCAAAGTCATAGAGGACGGCAGCATCTGCTCGGGCCCGGGAGGCAAGCCCCTCGGCAAAGGCGTGAGTTCTTTTTTTTTTTTCCCTCTCTCGGAGTCTCCCCTCCCTCCCCTCTCCACCACCCCCCGGTCTTTCTTGGAGACCGGTTCATGTCGATGTGATAGATTTGGGAGCTGACGGGTGGGGGGGGAATGCTAGATCTGCTGCGGGGATGAGTCGAACGCGCTCTTCAGGTCAAGATTTGAAATCGCGTGCGATGACAAGCTAGGGACGAGCCAGAGTACCGGTGAGCGGTGCTCGGTATCATAGGGGGTTTGGGTTTTTTGTGACCTTTTTACTTCTACCATGGATGAACGTGTTTTCGCGTAATATACGGTGGTCAGTTTTGCAGTTGAAATAAAACCTTTTTGCTTTTGGGCTCATTCTTAGGTCTTGTGACATGTCCTCTCGCTTTACGCTTGAATATATCGGCCCATTCTTTGCGGGCCCTTGACTCGACATGAATTCGGCCGGTGTGATAGTCTTTTAAAGTTTGGTCGAAGAGACCGATCTATATATTGTCCAGTTCCCCATACGTATGAACCTAAGGTTAGGTAGTGTAAGTAAGGGGCCTGTGGGTCTGTGTTTGGTTTTACCATGCGACAACCCTGGATGAGTGAGTGTGCGTGCAAAGGGAGTTCCACCTGTTGTACTGAATCGTACTGTCAACGACTTGGCACCACCCTATTATTACTCCTTCTATCTTCTTTTCGTAAAGAGACAGTGCTTAAATCAGACAGGTTTGATGCGTTTGACTGGAACCTAGGCGCATCTGAGAAGGGCCAGCAGCCCAAGACCAGAGACAGCAGAGTTCTGACCGTGCACTAATATCCGGAACACCTCCACAGTTGCAAATACACAACTGCCCGATGACTCATCTGGAGTCTATCATTATGAGTACCGAAACATCAGAAGGAGGAGCGGGGTTCACCGTGATAGGGGCAGAGCAGCCAGCTTAGCATTGGCAACTTTTCTTTTCATGCTGCCAGATGATGTTAGTCTTTGCACAGTGGACGTAGGTACGGATTTATTCGATTCAAGCACAGGTTCAGGAATAGACTCGGGTCTTTTCAAGTCTCTCCCCCGGTGGTTGTTTGCTTACTTTCAAAGCCTATTAATGCCAAGCTCAATTCGTGGTGGGATCAAGCTTTCACCCTGAGAAACCGAGCAATGAACCGATCCTAAGCAAAGGACGTCGCCGACCAAGTTGACCCCCGGGGCAAACCAAACAACCAAGGACGAGGTCGAGATTCGGATGGCAGCACGTGCCAGCAAACATATACCCGGATTTTTGGAACTGGAACCCCAGGGGGGGTTTCAGGCTAGATAACCCAACCCTGGTACTGACTGATGTCTGACGAGGCAAAATTATTTCGAATCTCAGCAGCTGAAGAAAGTGCGTGTCGGTGGCGGAGAGTTGATTGTGATCACGTGTGTGTCCCTAACGGACGAGTACGCTTAGAACTACAATGACGAGAGAAAACGATGCCAAGAGACTATACCTCAACCAAGCAGCAATGCCAATGGGAAACACGAACGATCCTTTCCCCACTCCTCCAGCAAGCCCCAATTATTAATTCTACGGAGCTCGGCCACTTGAGTACTGCCGGAATAGCGGCGCGGATGAGCAAGCAATTGCGATACCTGTTGGTGTTATTGAAATTAGTTGTGAAGACTGCAGAAGGATGCTTGAAAAGCCTGCTGGTGGGTAAATCTGTTAATTATGTGTATTGAACCGCAACCCCTAGAAAGTCTATAAAGAGTGCGTCGAGACTATTTCCTAGTCAGTTGCGCATGGCTGCGACATGGCACGTACAATATTCGCCCAACACAATAATTAACCAATGGCAAGGTTTCCGGGCCTTTTCCACTTTCACAATGGTCAATCGAAAGATTCGAATGCCCGACTCAACAGATTTGGCCCATACGAGGAGAAGCATGCAGCACCCAAAGGCTAGAAGTTGGCTCATTTGAAAAGAACAAGTACCTCTTCGTAGTGGCAAGAGGCAACACAATCGTCGGTGCTTCAACTGCGGTCCGAGATTTTCTTACTATTTGATCTCAAGCCGAGTATGTTCACTAATTAATGTGGAGATAAGGATGCGATCCTTGGAATATGCCACGGCGGCTCTGCTGGGCACGATCATCGAACATATGCCAAGTAGAAATATCGAGCCAGATTGTGAGTTGGTGACTGTGTAATACAGGGATCTCGGTCAACTTCCGACTACCAAGAGGTCTTGGTGTCTCGGGAACCTTGGCGTGCCTCGACGACCCGTAGCTTTAACAGAGATATATCAAGTCATTGTCTCCCAAACGTGATGACCATGCTCCACTCTGCACTGCGCACCTCACAATGATCTTTGGCTTCCATCGCGGTA
>PJEX01000169.1:18750-31370 GCA_005350895.1 Colletotrichum tanaceti
CCCCCCCCCCCCCCCCCCCCCTGACAGACGTGAGCCCGCAGAAACCGTCCGCCGCCCCCGGTTTTTGCTCGGTTCTCTCTACTGTAACTGATGCCATCCGGAGCTTAAATCTAGAGAGTTCTGCTCGGTGATCTGTGGAGCCTTTCGAGGCGGGGTCTGGATGGCAAAGGTCTTGGTCCCGATGTCCTCAGGCGAGGTCTCCGAGGATCTGGGGAGAGACCCCCCCGCCGGCCACGAACATGGTTAGAGCGGAGTTGCAAGAATATGGAGGCGGGGTCTGGGGAAAACTCTTATCAAAGGCGGAGAGGTATGGGGAAGCGAACCGAGAGGAGTCGTTCTTCAGTCGGAGAAGTTAGAACGTTGATGGGCGACGCGGCCCTAACCGAACATGGCTCCGTCAGTGTGGTTCACTTTCCAGCTAATTAACACGCCGCCCCTTTCTCTCTATAAGAACGAGCACCCGTTCTCTCTCTCTCTCTCCCAACAGACGGGCGTTTCTGGTTCATCGTCGGTCGCCTCCTCCCTCACCTGTGTTCCTGTAATTACTGCCCTCGTCATTTTCACAAAGCAATGGTCAACGAAGAGAAGTCCTCGCCCCAGCAGGGCGGCGGTCTCCCCCCCTCTTCGACTGCCATCGGGAACAAGACAGTTGCGGACCAGGTCTCCAAGGACCCGTCCATCATCGAGGCCAACGAAGCCAAGGGCGGACTGCTCCCCACCCCGGAGGAGCAGATTGATGCCTTGGGGATCCCCAACTGGAGAGAGCTGGAGAAGAAGGTCGTGAAGCGCCTTGACATGACCCTCCTGCCGTGCTTGTGGGTTCTGTATCTGTTCAACTACTTGGACCGCGCTTCAATCGCGTAAGTCTGCAAGATGATACCTCGTGCCACCTCGCGATGACACAAAAATGACACACAAAAAATCTGACTCGTTTTTCCACCCCTAGGCAAGCCCGTCTTAGTTCCCTGGACGAAGACCTTAGTCTTGAGGGCTACCAGTATGGCACGGCCGTGTCGATTCTCAGCGTCGGGTACGCATGAACTGACAACCCCCCATTCTCGTCGATTCTCCCGGGCAAAGGTTGTGGCTCTAACGCGAAACAAATACTAGCTACGTCCTCGGCCAGATCCCCTCCAACATGATCATCGGCAAGGTGCGGCCCAGTCTCTACCTTTGCTGCATGGCTTTGGTCTGGTCCAGCGTGTCGGCTGCCACTTGCGGCGTCAAGAACTACCAGGGCCTCGTCGCGGTCCGGTTCTTCCTTGGCGTAGTGGAGGCTCCCTTGTTCCCCGGTGTAGGTTTTTCCCGGGCTTTGTAGATTTTCGTCTCCTTTTGAGTCATGTCCTAATCCCCTCGCAGGCCATCTATGTCATGTCTTGCTGGTACACTCGCAGAGAGATGGCTCTCCGCTGTGCGATCCTGTACACCGGCCAGACGCTCGCTTTCTGCACGGCGGGCCTGATCGCGGCGGCCGTGTTCGGGACCCTCGAAGGGAAACACGGCCTGGCCGGCTGGCAGTGGCTCTTCATCGTACTCGCGACCGTCGGCGCCGGTCTCGCGATGATCGCCCTGTTCATCCTCCCAGACTACCCGGACTCGACCACCGGCAGCGCGCGCTGGTCCATGACAGAGGACATGCGCAAGGTGGCCGCCGCCCGCATCCTGGCCGATCGCGTGTCCACCTCCGAGGCCAAGGCCGGCGTCTGGGCCGGGCTGAAGATGAGCATCTTCGACTACAAGATGTGGTTCCTCGTCGCCCTGAACATCGGCATCTCGGCGGCCTACGGCTTCTCCAACTTCTTCCCGTCCATCGTCCGCGGGTTCGGCTACAACAGGACCATCACCCTCGTCCTGACGGCGCCGCCCTACATCTTCGCGGCCCTCGGGTCGCTGGTCAACGCGTGGCACTCGGACCGGACCAAGGAGCGCGGCTACCATTTCGCCGGCCCCATCGCGTTCGGTTGCATCGGATACGTCATCTGCCTGGCCACCGCGGACAGGAACGCCCGGTACGGCGCGAGCTTCATCTACGTGGGCGGCATGTACATCGCCAACCCGCTCGTGTCCACGTGGACGTCCAACACCATGGGGAGGACGCCGGAGAAGCGAGCCATCTCGGTGGCGCTCGTCAACGTGCTCGGGCAGATTGGCAACCTGATCGCGCCCTACTTCTTTGAGGAATCGGACGAGCCGCGCTACCGGCTGGCCTTCATCATGATGATGGTCATGGGTCTCATTGCCTGCGCGAGCGCCATGGGCCTCAAGCTCTACCTCTACCGCGCCAACAAGAGGTTGTACCGGGATGCTGTTCGGAACGGGACGGTGTACAATCCTTATGTCATGTAGAGGCATCTGTTTCTGGACTTTCATGTTGCCCGAAAAATGTTGTGTTCGGAACGGGACGGTGTACAATCCTTATGTCATGTAAGAACTCAGAATCTAGGAACATCGAGGCTCAACGCTTTGTCCAGATTTCGGTACTTAGTGTTGCCAACTGCCAATTCCACGCCGTCTCCTATATATCATGAGTTGCCGGGGCTGTAGCTCGGCAATGATTACGAGTGTCTGTGCCGACATCGAATCATCAAGGGTACTTTTTGCCAAATGAGATATATCTTTTGTTTCGAGGGCCATCCTTTGGATTCCTCCGCTAACTCGAGGTCCAAGTTCCATAGTAGCTTAGCCATGATGATGCGTAGCTCAACGTACGCCATGCTTGTGTGATATCCCATGTTAGCGGATGGTGCATGTGTATTGAGTTATTGGACTATGAGTTTGTTTTACCTCTTACCGATGCAGTTTCTCGGACCAAAAGAAAACGGCTGGCTCGAAAACTTGTCATCATCGGGGAACCCCACGGCACTCCCGTTGTCTAGCCACCGCTCCGGCAAGAAGTCTCTGGGGGCTTGTCCAGTTGTGTTTCGAGTGACCAGCCGAGAGTGGATGGATGTACGCCCGCAGCTGTCTGTTTCATATAGAAGTTGTGAGGTTCCGGGTTCAATCCCGAAGATGAAACCGGTTCCAAAACGAGAGATGAGACTTTTGATTACACCACCAGGCACCCATCTGCCTTCGATCCCCTCGCCAGCACCAGGCACGAACCGTGGTAGAGTGCTCGGGCTCGGGAGATAAAATCCTCCATCCTTCCTCGATCGCCGCCTTACGGTATTTCAACTCTGCAGTCGAAGCCATGGTGATTTCCGTCTCGGTCTGAAATGCGTTTCTGATCTCCTGCGTCAACTCGAGTAACTTGTCGGGGGCATCGCACAAGTGGAACGTGATCCCGGAAAGTGCCGTGGCGGTCACCGGGTGCCGCTGCCCGCCACGATGAAAGCCGAGGCCATTCTGACCAGGTCGGCGTTGTTCAGGTCTGACTGTGGGGTTTCCAACACGTAGCTCATAAAGTCGGCTCTTGGTATCCGTGTCTTGAAGCCGCCGCTTGACTTTGGCGGCCGTCAGCTCCCCGTGTTTCCTCGGGGCGAGTTTCTGAGCCTCGGGAGCCAGCCATTCCAGCCAGCTCTCAAGGCCGTGATTAGTGGATCGCAAACCGATACCTCACGATGCCTTTGGCCCTGGCCCCGATAACCTGCAGCCACGGACCCACGGTTGAGACGCGTCCGTCAAGGCAGCCGGCAGCCTGTCCAAAAGGCCAAGTCGCTGATGATGTCGAACGAGGCTAGACTGAATCATCCACTTGACCAACAAGTCCTGGGGAGCACCGTTCGTGCTAGTGCGTCGGAGCTGTTCCACCAACTTGTCGGGTGTAATTCGTACGACCGGGCCGTACTGCTCGTGCAAGTCTCGTATTCGCCATGCTAGTTTTCCCTGGGGGTTGACGAGGTTCCAAGGCAGTCTAGTGACTGCCCATAGTCGAGGTCCGGGATCATGCCGCAAGGGATGGATGTAGAGGTTGTGGATGACACCGTAGACAATGAGAAGCGTAGGCTAATTACATCGTATGAGTCCACGCCCGAAAGTGACGACGCAGACAACCTACCCTGATAACAACCAGTAATTGCTATGACAACGATCCCAAAGTAAGAGTTGCCAGCGGCAGAGCACGCTTCTCTATCCACGACTCAAGCTCCAGCCAGCATTTGATACTCGGTAGCGCTTGGCACAATAAACACCAAGGACTAAGCTCGACGACTCAGCCCGCCTCCCGTTTCGAAAGCCAAAAGCTAAGCAACACGGACCGGGTCTTTTTTAACATCATGTTCATCGCGGGCGGGGGACGTCCACTCCGCATTTCGCGAGGCAGGGATCATGGTTGGAGTGAGAGTGTTGAGCTCACCTCCTGAAACGTGCGTGAACGTATGGTCAGTATGGTCCTGGACTCCTGATTTCAAGCTTCCAAAGACCAACCAAAGATCCCGGCTGCTGGTCCCGTTGAATTGCGATGTGCGTTGCATCAAGTCTCTTGGTATTATCTACATGAAAATATAAAGAAATATAAAATAAAACATAAAAATAAAATAAAAAGGTGTACCGGCCAAGGCTTCGACCGCAACCTCGATCGGCTCTATTTGATTCTTTCTCTCTCTACTGTGTATGGGTATCTAAACTGTCTTCCTCAAAGAAGTGCACCACCGATGGCGCAAAGGTGGCGTTGCCATTAACGTTTCCTCCGTACTTTAAGTAGCCAGCCACGTCGGCGGCGGGAACGGTCACGATGTCTTGGTAATCTCCCATGACCCAGACACTTTGCATGCCCATGACCATGTGCTGCAAGATGTGGCAATGGATCTAATCAGACTCTCTTGTCAGCTCGCGTCGCGTCATCCAACCGATGTTGTTGAGTAATATCTCGGGACTTACCATCCACACGCCTGCGTCTTCCACGCGCAGGCGCCAACCCCTCCACCCCGAAGTGTCCCCCGACTTGGTCTTCTCCACATACCTGTACAGGTTTGTTGTGTCTCGCTTGACCGGGTGGTAGTTCTTCAGCCTCTCCTCGTTCTCGGTGGCGTTGTAGGTCCCGTTGCCGCTGCCAATGTCCCAGTAATGCCCGCCGTGCGCGTGCATGGGGTGGAAGTCCAACCCGCCACCCGCGTTGACGAGGGACCCCGTGTTGTGCCAAATGATTTCGAGTACCTGGGGGGGGGCTGCAGCGTCAGTTCTCTGGACTCGGTACGGAAAATTCCATCATCGTCTTCTTCTCTCTCTCTCTCTCGTGTGTGTGTGTGTGTGTGTGTGTGGACTCTTACCTCGCCCAATTTCGCCGGCCAGGTCAGGGTCGTCGGATCCCAGCCGCCGTTGTTGATGGCGGCGGTGTAGTTCGGGATCGCGGACGGGCCGTTCTCGTAAATGTTGATCAGGTACGGCTGGTCTCCCGGGTACGGCGTGGACGTCTCGTTCCACTGGAGCCCGTTCATCTGCCAGAGGATCGTCTGGGTCGAGAGTTGCCGGTTGTCGATGTGGATGTGGCGCGTGACCTCACTGGCCTTGGGGAAGTTGTCCGGCAACAACGGCTCCAGGGCGTACTCGGCCCACTCGAAGGACTGCTTGGAGAACTTGAACGCGGGTGCGTCGGGCGCCGTGGTGATCTGCGGTTTCGCCTTGGAATACCGCAGGACGCCGTACCCGTGGTAGACCTTGGGCCGGTCCTTGGTCTCCAACTGGATGAGGTAGTCGGTCGTGCCGGCGAGCTCTTCGCGGGTTTTGGTCTTGAAGATGACATCAAACCGCTGGCCCGAAGACAGCTGCATAAACGGCTCGGTGTGAGGCTTGGTGTAGTGCCCGTCCGCTTCGATGATGGTGAAGTTGTCGTGGCCGACGATGCCCATCTGGACCATGGACAGCGCCGTGGCGCCGACGAAGCGCATGCGATACGTCTTGCCGGGCTCGACGTCGATTACGGGCAACTCACAACTCCCGTTGCCGGCCGTCTGCCCGATGGACACGCCGACTCCGTTTATGAGGACGGCATTAGTCTCGCCGGTCCAGGTGAAGGGAGTTGCGACGAGCTCCTTTTCGATCCGAGAATCCGTCTTGTTGAAGTAATCCGTGAGATAGACCATGCGTTCCTCGTCGTAGGCGTACGGGGGCTCGGCTACATCCTCAATGATCAACGGCCCGGAGGCCGTCATTGCCTGGAAGCCGACGTGTGAGTGGTAGAAGTAGGTCCCGGATTCGGACCGCAACGGGTAGATCTCGTAATCAAAGAAGCGGTCGGGAGGGATGGGCCACTGAGTACCGGCCGGGCTACCGTCCGAGAGAGGCCCCAAGCGCATGCTCAACCCGTGCCAGTGGATGGTGGCGTTGTGGTCCTTCATGTCGTTGTAGACCCGGATCCAACTCCTCCGCCCGGGCTTCAGCCTCAGCGTTGGCCCGAGCAAGGTGCCATTGATGAGCGCGGAGGGGCGAGTCTCACAGGCGATCGAGACGTTTTCGTACGTGAGTCTCAGTACATGGTCCGGCACGAAGCTGTCGCCGTGAGTATGTCGCCCGCCGTAGTGTCCAGGAGGGCCGTGTTTCGACTCGCGCGGTCCCCAGGCACAGACCTGCGTGAGCAGGGCGAGGAGAAACCAGACGAAGGAAAAGAGCGACGTCATGATGTCCTGAGCGAGCAGGAGAATGAAGAAGAAAAAAGAGACGGAGAATTTGGGCAAACAACCATGAAAGTGAGGGAAGCATGGCCGCAGTATAATAAATTACAACCCATGCGACTTCACTGCCCGCTTCGCTTTACCCCCCCTCACCTCACGTCACCTCACCTCACACAACATATGTTTGTCTCGCATAGAGCTTGTCCGATTGGCAGCGTTTACTAGCCCCGATTTGCTTCTCATTCCAGCATGATCGTAGACCTCGACAGCCCCTCTCCCATTTCAGCGAATAAAGGTTCGACCGTTGGCAAACAATCGCCGAGGCGTTTCCCCCCTCGGCGGTGCCGACACGTTGTCGGCGCCTCATTCCACACAGCCATGTGCCCGGTTTGGGTCTTGAACGTAAAAACTCAAAATCCCGCCAGGATAGACGGCAATTCGCCAGTTTCTGATCAATGCTGTAAAGAAAAGAGTGAGCGGGGGAGAGGGGAGTGGGGTTCGGCGTTGGCGCTGCCAACTGTCGTGTGGAATAGACTTCCGGCCATCCTTGCCCTTATCTCAAATCCGAGTTAAGCCTGTTTGTTTTGTTTGACCGAATGTTAAACGTCGTTAGCAGTGGCAGGCGATGATACCCGAGTGGACTCAGCCTTCAGTTTCCCTCGTGTCCGGCATCCCCGGGGCCCGGGATATCCTGCAAAACGATCTTCTTGGGGAGATTTGCGGACGCGTGTGGATCAACAGAATGGGGGGGGGACTGGGAGTTGATCTCATGGCGCGCGCGAGAGTCCCATCACAGCAAAGAGACCGGGTTTTTTTCTTTTTTGAGTTTGATGATGGCCCTGCGGAC
This sequence comes from Colletotrichum tanaceti, assembly GCA_005350895.1. Classification (NCBI taxonomy): domain Eukaryota; kingdom Fungi; phylum Ascomycota; class Sordariomycetes; order Glomerellales; family Glomerellaceae; genus Colletotrichum; species Colletotrichum tanaceti. Next base: position 26,146 of record PJEX01000169.1, read on the forward strand.
TCACCCGAACCCCATGGCAAAGCTTCGCGAAAGACAATGACAGACAATATATTTACAGTACGAGTGCCATCTCGTGATGACTCCTCTCATTTCGGCCCTTTGACGAGTCGTGTGTGTGCCACTAGTCACATGGCATGCCGGTGGGATGTACGGAGTACAGTGTTTGCTTTCTTTAGGTCGAAATTAGGCCATGAGTGATACTTTGTTTGTAGTTCGATCACCATCACGACTACTCACGAGTCAGCTTAGATGGCTTAGGAACTCGTCAGCCCCACAATCCGTTAATAACACCGAATTAAAGTCCAATCGTGACCCCCACGATGCGAACGAGTATCTTTCCTAACCTTTCTGTATGGAATGAGGTGTAATTGTTTGTCATTTGGCAAAAGACGCCTGTTCAGTCTGGTCGCTGTTAGTCAAAGGTTATAATTATCTCGGTTCCGGAAACCCAAGCCAGATGTCAAATGTCACCATTGTCAGGTCCATGAGAAGTTAGAACGCCACTTGTTTTTCGAAAACTTGGAAACCCCGTTAAACACCTGATCTGCAGTCCGGGGAGAACGCTAAAGTTAAAGCCTTTTCCAGACTTGAACATTCTTGGAACCAGCCGCGGCGCACAAGATCGTTCAGATGTGTGTGTATGTGACTCTAGCAGCGGTCAAGAAAGACATCGAGGCTACCCCAAGCACAAAAACCCATGAAGTGAGGTTCAATCCCAGAGCCAACGCTGCGGGCAAGACTCGCGGTGCTCTAGGCCATCGAAGCGGAGCCCGCCAACATCTTCGGGACGCCCGGAAGGTCTTAGGTGAAGCTCGATAGGAGGCTTGGGAGAGTTGGTTGGGATTAATACCGATTTGACTCTGTTAGGGGGGGAGACTCGGGGAGTCGGCTGGGCAAAATGGATCTCTTCGCATGTCATGAATCATGATAGCACCAGGTATGTCTGGAAGTGTGGTTTGATCACCGGCTAATAAGAAGATGTCGTGGCTGCGGCTGGAATGGGCAGCATGACTCATTTATTGATTGGTTTATATTAAGGAACTTACACGGGCAAGTGAACTATTTGCACTCTTTGAACGCCTGTACAGTGAGTGTACTGCGCATGGCTATTATGGCAGATTCATTCAATGAGGCATGCAGCTTTACTCCGTTGTTGACGTATTCAAGTCCTGTTCCAATATCTCGGGAAAGGTGATGTCGGTCTACGTTATCCCGGATCCGTGAAAGCGCCCTAGGGTGGGTGGCTGATGGGTGAATAAATCATAGTCGGCCTGTACCTGTAGAACTTGGAAGGAATGAACTCACTCTACCAACATTCAAAGCACCTTCTCCTTCAAGTTCGCTCTGATCTCGGCGTTGAATTGGACAATGAAGAAGATGCCACAAGTAGACTCAACTACCTACATGTTGTTGAAGCTCATTATGAAGGTAACCCTCCATGCCTAGTGGACGAGTCAGTGCAATGCACCTAGAAAATTAACTCAGAGAAAAGAAGCATTGAACCAAACCCAACAACTCTTCAGCACTCCGTAATGATGCGTGGATTATGTCAGCAACATTCTTGGCCTAGGCCGTATCCGTAGTGAAGCATTGTATTACTAATAATGGCCTTCGACTCGCGCGTTTCGTTTTCGCGTGCTTCGTATTCGCGAACATTGTATCTGTACGGATAATGTGACTCTGTATTCTTCCGCAGTGAAGAAGACTGCGTTGATTGGTCACAACCCAAGGGGTGGACCTTGCTCTGTCTAAGTCTCCAAGGGAGGAGAGTTTTACATTTTCAACTTCACGGAATCATGGCTTAATTAATTACAAAGTCTCGAACACAGAGAGAATGAGGAAAAGGGATCCTGGACGCGAGTGAGACAATGTCGGGAAGAAATTGCGTTTCACGACCTGTTCTGTCACATTGATAAGAAAACAGACGTTGGCGCTGGCCTCAATGTGCTATTCGTTCGGCCGAGCTGCTTGTCTTATCGCCGAATAGTCAAGATTGATGAAAAACACGGGCTGCAGGCAGTAAGATGCCAAGGGTCATGAGAGTCACGTCTCTGTCTTCTTGTTGGTAAACTACGAAGCCTCGTGGTGTCAAGTCACGGCGCTATTCTGCTCATGTCGTTCTAACTCTCTGTTTGCCCTATTAGATCTTCGATGGCGATGCCACTTGAGCATCACGGTGCGACAGCAAAGAAGATGAAGCAGGTCGCATCAGACCCACCAAAGCTGCCTTAATCCAACCCCTCGTCTTGCATTTACCCACACTTCAATGATGTGAACTGAGGACTGTAATCTGCTGCCACCTTACCTGTTACTCGCTCTATAAGCACCAAGAATATGGGCCCGGCCCCCTGAGGGGCTGGGAAGGATGTCGATCCATCACATATCCAAGAAATCCCACTCATCCCCTTTTCTGATCCCCTTTCTTGTCTTCACAGACATTCGAAATCGTCGTCTTTTATCCGTACACCATGACGGCACCCTCTGTTCACGACACCGAGACCCGCTCCGGTGACAAGCCCCTCATCTTCATTACGGCTTTACCTGGCGAAGGACACACAAATCCTCTCTTGGCCATTGCAGCCTATCTTGTTAAGAAGGGGTATGAGGTTGTCTTTCTCACGGTGCCGACCTTTCGCGGCAAAGTCCAAGACGCAGGGGCAGAATGGATTCACACGGACAACCCTTTGACGGACGCAACGTTCCAGGCCCTGGGCGCCGCGGCCACCCTGCCTTCCGGACCCGAACGGTTTGCCGCTCAGTTCACGGCCGTCTTCTTGGACAACCATCGGCATCGGCGTCGCCGCTCTTGTGATGGAGAGCCGGGACACCGGGCCGGTTTCCCTCGGCCTGCCGCCCGATGCCACGCCTTCGGGCCGCCAACGGAACCAGGCTCTTCAGGGACTCCTCGAGAAAGGCCCCATGAAGCCCATGATTGATGCTTGGCACGATGCAATGAGGTGTTGAGAGACACCAAGTACAGAAAGGCAGCGATCAAGTTGAAGAAGGAGTGCGACAGTATGGATGCGTTGGCCGCTGTTGTAGAGGAGAAGGTAAAGGAGTTGACGTTGTAAAGGAAGACGCTGAAGAGGGAGACCATTAATTAGTTATCCCCCACGTGCAAGAAGGCCTCTCAAGTCAGTAGATTCTGTTGGGCTTTCTGTTGGATGCATAACCGCGCACTGAGATCTCAAGTAGAACGCATGCATTCCAGGCCTGACTGTTGCTGCCTGTATCAAAAGTTGTGAGATAAACTGTGCTTTTTGCCGAATTATGCTCCAAGCCAGGGCCATATAATGATAATGATGTTCAGATGGAGCAGAGCTCAACGACGGGTTCTGCTAATTATTACAATTTACCGCTGGAGTAGATAGGGCGTCATCGAGAATCAATACTACATGTTGCGGGTTGCCCCTTTATAATTATCTGCATCGAATGATCAATTGAACGGGTGCTGGGTCGAAGTTGTGAGAAACTCTGGCTAGTGAACCACAATGGCCCGGACGGAGGGGGGATTGCTTTGATTCAGCTGACAAGGTTGGCATTCCATTAACAGTTTAACACAACACTTTCTCGGACAACGAAGGGTTTCTCGCAGGACGGGCGTCACAGTCTTCTCAATACCATTATACCAAAGATTGCGTATAGTTTATCTGTCTTCAGGGTTGGACCTCAAACCGTCAGCACTGCTCGAGCCCTTGCCAGCAGGATGGATACCCATAGCAAAGCATGAATCATTAACCGCGTGTCCGCGGCTCCCATAACTTCTCTCCGTGATTCCATCGTGCTGTCTAATCATCAAGACTTTGGCAAAGAGCTTGCTTATGCCGACGCAACGGTAGTGCCATCAAGTTGCGGTGTTTCCCATCACTGTGGTTGTTTTACATTAGTATATTTCCTTCCCCAACCTGTGAACAGGGTGTATTTATAATACTGATATTACTGACTCTGCAGCTTGTCGATCCACCACTAATCGTTATTTTAAACTTGTCTCTTTTCAACTGCAAGAACGTCAGCTCATGTCAAATTTTGTAATGAGTCTTACTAGTTTATACAAACCTGCACCGAGTATTGTCCCGGATAGTTGCTGTCGAGGTACTCCTTCAACTGTCTGGAGCTGACTTGGGATGCCGATATAGAGGCCATTTGAGTGCCATTAAAGTTATGCCACTCAACCTTCGACGAGGGTATATTACGTGATTGTCGAGACATCCTCTAGAAGCTGATGACTTTGGTGATTGTTCTGAATTGTTGTGAGGCCTGGGTCGGGACGGAGCTCGATCGCTACCTGTTTTTGTGTCGACCTTCGCAATATTAAATGAGAAATCTTGGGAGGCAGGGAAGAGAATGTGGTCTAGGCTCACTGTACAGCCTTGCCCTGACACAATTGGTCATTTGGAATCCCGTGTATGACAGGTCTTACTCGGCTGATGAGACGGCAAAGAGCATGCGGCAGGGCGGATACGAATTATAGGCGGACCATTGCGAACCAGCCTCCTCTCAACGCTGCCTGGCTGCATGCACTATTGCCCTCTGCATGAGGGTGGTGCCACGGCGACCATTGAGCTACGTGTATCCCGCATCAGCTGCGGCATCCTGCTGACCGGTGAAGCCGTGCCGCTCACCCACCTCATGGTTTGCCACGTTTTCCCCCGCCGCCGCCCTCGCAGTGCCTCGCGACACAGCTGTGGCAGGGTGGCTTATCACCTCGCATATTTGGGGTGTATCCGCATACCTAGGTAGTTAACTGGAGGGCTGGAGGACACAGGGGCTAGAATCCGAATACCAGAGGGCTGGCTCATCTAGGTATGGGCTTTCTGTCTCACATACATCCACGGGCTGGGAATCCCCGCGCCACCTCCGGCCTCGGGTAGTAAGAGCAGACGCTTCGATCTTGAACTCTGGTTGGCCGTCATCTAAAAAGCCTTGGACCCGTCACGCCGATGGGGGGTGATCGTGCTCTCATAGGTCGAATGGAGTGGATTATGTACTTAACGACTCTCACAACATCCTGATGCGTTACGCGTACGAGCACGATATTGACCGGCTGTTAGCTAATGATCCTTTCAACCCCATGGGCCATGGTGGTAGCCAGAGTGGCCATACTGAGCCGAATACATGTGACTGCGGCCGATCCTGGCCTGCAATGTAGACTTGCTTATGCATGATTCTGAATGAAGCCAATGAAGCCAATGCAATCAGTGGAATGGGCTGAGCATCTGCATCGG
>PJEX01000169.1:31470-44138 GCA_005350895.1 Colletotrichum tanaceti
CCCCCCCCCCCCCTCCGCATCCCCGCCATGTAGAGACAGACCCAATGGAGCAGAGCGAAGTCTGCTATCTGAAAGGCATTGCGTATTGACGAGGCTTTCCCCCGCTGGTCGAGTGTGGGTGGCAGATGTGCTCAAATGAAGGGACAAGGCCAGCAAATCAGGCGTGGTGACGCTACTCCCTCTTCTTGGGTCCAAGAGCGCCGAAAAAAGCTATTTCAATGGCTCTTCGCCCCGTTTCTGCAGATCATAGGATAACATCGCAGGTTGAGTTTGGCCCTCTTCATCCACGTCAGCGTAGCTAGCAGCACCCTGCACTTTCATATTCTCCAGTGCCTCGTTTTTTCTCCCCTTCACATTGAAGGTTTGAACCAGAGATTCGCCCTTGAACAGCGCCACGAGCTTATGAACAGCCCGAGATTGGCCTCGGTAGAGCTTTGATAGTATATCGATAGGCTCAGGGTGGAAGCAACCAGTACAGCCTCGTTGAAACAATCGTCTGTAAGTCTGATCGTCTCATGGCCCGCAGCATGTGGTTAACCAGAATTCCTCAGTCTCCAGGTTTTCCACCATGGGAAGTCAAATTCACCCTGTTCCGGGTCTCGTTCAGGGGGGCAAGTTGATCCTGGATGACAAGGAAAAGGTCTCCAAGATCTACGACAGGGGAGAGTCAGCCCGGTTGAGACGAGCAGCAGCCAACTACGACGATACACACAAGAACGACAGAAAGGAATCATCGCCCGAGCCGAATCTCATCGCGGAAATAGCTGATGAGCTTGACGAGGCAAAAGTCGCATCTGTTCTCGAGCCCGAGAGGATGTTCATCCCATACAGCGAGCTTACGAAGATCCTCACGTTCAGCCGGGTTCGTAGCGTTGTACACAGCCTGAAATGCTTCGGCGGCGAGAAAGACAAAGAAGCCATCTCACGGCGGATCTTTCTTGGAAACCCCGCAAAAAGAGAGGCGCCCTGCGTGAAGCTGCTGGCAGTCCTCATTGGGATCGGCTCGGCGGAGTCCATGGCTAGACACATGCTGTCCGACAACATTTCGGACACATGCTTGCCGATCCAAAAACACACGGTCAACGGGAAGCAACAGCTGCGTTGCCGAGAGCATCGCGCTCACAGCGAGTTCGACAACTACCGTCGACAGGATGATCGCGAAAGGTTCTCTCATTGGTCTTACTTGTTGAGTGCGCCATACATCACGAGACGGAACAACCTTCACTCGCATTACGTCCTTGACACCGGCGATGTCTTCCCCATGGACTTCCAGCACAAGGTGGAGCAGGATGCCGGCACTGAATCAACCGCCAGGGGCTCTGAAGGCAGTGGAAACACATATGGGGGGTTCAGCGAGGTCTACAAAGTCAGAATCCACGATGGACACTATGACTTTGGCGAACACGGTGTAAGAAATCTCTCGGACCCTTCCATTTCGACTTGCTGACGATTTTTCTGCGTTTCATCAGATCCGTCACCCGCGAGGCTTCTTTGCGCTCAAGAAGCTCACGTCCCACAACCGGACGGGCTTCAACCTGGAGCTCTCTTCGCTGATAATCACGGGGCGTAATTACAGCAAGAAGAACATGATTCAAGTTCTGGCCACATTTGAGGTGATCAATTCCGCAACTGGAGCCTCAACGTTCTACCTGCTGTTCGACTGGGCCGAGGGCAGTTTGAACAAGTTCTGGGAGAACAACCAGGCCCTGGTCGGTGACAAGAGCCACTGTCTGTGGATGGCAAGCCAGTTTTACGAGATCAGCGAGGCGCTTCGGTGCGTTCACAACGATCATGCACAGACGATGCAGTATTTGGAGGACCGAGATTCCAACAAGGACCTGTACGGAAGACATGGGGACATCAAGCCAGGTAAGTAGGCATCCTCGATGGTTCGTGGGTTTCCTCTCAACACCCGGACTGACAAACATGATGTGTAGCAAACTTTCTCTGGTTCCATACGAACAGCCCCCCCGGTCTGATAGCCTTGTCGGACTTTGGGCTGGGGAGGCTGCACACCCAAGTGTCCCGGTCAAAGCAAGACCCCAAGAACATTGAGAGGACGGCCACCTACCGCTGTCCAGAGTTCGACGTACCGTCGGGCCAGCTCTCGCCGCGATCGGACATTTTCAGCCTCGGCTGCGTGATGCTGGAATACGTGACCTGGTTCCTGATGGGCCTGGACGCCGTGGAGCAGGCCTTCCCCAACGCCCGGAGCGAGCGCGACATCCACGGGTTCGACTCGGACGTCTTCTTCTCCGTCAGGGACAACCACGCCGTCCTGAAGCCGTCCGTGGCGTCGTGGATTCGGGGCTTGCGGAACCACCCACACTGTTCCTGGTACATCTCGGACCTCCTCGACACCATCGAGACGGGAATGCTGGATCCCGACGGAGTAACAAGACTACCGGCGAGCCGGCTGACCAAGAGAATGAAGGCTCTCCTGAAGGCATGTGAGGGCACGCCTAGCTACTACCTTGACGTTCGGCCGAGAACTTGAATGGCGACCGAGGACCGAGATCGTTGTCACGACGCAGGAGGATTCGCCACAACATTGTTTGGACCATGTTCTTGATTGAATGCGGCTTTTTCTCCAACCGGAGCCCCCGACCAGTACCACCCTGTGACCCTCCGAAGCATGATTATAGGCCCATCGCAAGCTTTCCGACTGCTCCCCCCGTGTGATATCCATGGAGCGAGTCCCGATGAGTGTATGCGCTCGCGCAGAATGTTTGACCAGAGGTACGGTTTTCTGTTCCCAGGGTTGCAATTCGTCCGCTAACTAACTCAGTCATTGTAGTGCGATCTCACGCGCTGCTCGAGCTGAGCAAGATCGTTCTTGAAGTGTTGGAGCTGTTAGTGGAAAGAGTTCGAGATTCCATGAGAGGGACTGGGAGTTTTGGTGTAATTACTTTTTCCATTGGTGTGGGTAGCATGAGAATGTATCGGTTGGTTCTCTCCTAGTAATGATCATTGGGGATCAGTTAGACGTAGCAAGGTGAGAGCCGGGGAATTCACACTGCCGCGCTTTGATACCTTGACTTGGTACTTTCCTTCGCCATAGATAGAATCGAGAGACCTCTTCAGCTTCCGTGGGTTGAGATACGTCGCCCTCATCACCGCTTCGTGCGGAAACGGATTCGCCGCTTTGGGCGTTTGTGCCGATTTTGATACCGAAGACGGCGACGCCTGCCCGGCGGCCTTCTTCCCGGCGTCTTCCTTGGCCTCCGACTGGTTCTTGCGGCTTGAATCCTTCTTCAGGAAGGCCATATTGAGCGACGTGACGTGACGCAAGTCGTCGATGGGACCGGCCCGAGTAACTCTTCACAGCGTTTTCTGGTGAGAGAAGGGGGGGGGGGCTTGGATCGCGTTGTTCGGCTTTGGGGCGATGAGAACCAGAAATGGATAAAGGGTAAGGACACCACACGAGAAAGGAAGAGCGGAAGATGCGGAGAACGAAGGCTCGGAGGCTCTGCGCCTCGAAAAATCACTCGGTGACCCGAGCAGGCGAACCAATCCTGGTCTCGAGGCTCACATCGCTTGCGTCTTGCATGATGCATGATGCCGCGATGCGCCGTCCCCAATGGGAGGTGGACAACACATGCCACATGAACACTGCCTGCTGCTCCACTTCCCGGGCTCGATTCTGTCGACAGAAGTGCTTCCGTGGCTGTATTACCTATGTACTTTGATGAGAGACCAATCGATCTTAATCTTCGCCCCCCCCCCCGCATGTGAGCACGAGAGGCATCCTCCCGAATACCTAGCGTAGGCAGTCTGCGAGGCAGGTGGGGAGATTCGCTAATCACAACGGGGGGGGGGGGGCTGCGAGGACAAAGTGTAGAAACAAGAAGTGATATAATGTTGAGTTACTTTCTTAGGTTTGTGTATCTTACTTCAAGGGCTTCAGGTTGCTGTCTTTGCTAGATATTGGTCTCTGTACACTCTCACAACAACCACCAGTTTGCTCTGCCGCTCTCCACATAGACAACTCGTTGGGGTTTCCAAATTCCACGCCGTTACCTACAATTACTAAAACCAACTCACTTCAATTTGCAGGCTCCAGCCCTCAAAACTCTGACGATCTCGATATCAGGGAGATCATGGACCTGCCGGTTCAGAACAAAGGTTGGACGGCATCGGATCTGGACTTCTTTGAATATGGAGAAGGGACAGCAGTCGTACTTCGTACGCTGGAGGGCGAAGAGGTGAGTAAGAAAACAATTACAGAGGGTCCATCATCTTGGCTGACCAACACGCGATAGTGCACGAAAGAAATTCTCTGCACGAAGGAAGACTGGGAGAAGTGGTTCGACTCTGTAGGTGTCTCAAATTCATTTCAAGACACGACGCTTACAATTAACGATCAGACCTCGACCATGTCTCCGGATTCGGCACCGCTCCAGTCGGAGCTCAATGTGATGTGGGTGACCTGAAGCACCGCGGCCCCTATCATGTTTGACTATTATATCTAATGCCTCCTTACAGTCTCTGTAACCGTGGCCTTCCCATCTTTGGCGGGAACTCGGGGCCTGTGCAAGATCTGCCATTCACGAGGAACACCTGGGAAAGACTCGTCAGGTACTTCCATGTGCCCCTAAACGTCAAGCGGACGATTTCCAGGCGGGTTCCGTGTTTTTCGTCTACGCGCGAATACGATTCAGTTTCGGGACAAGTCAAGATGTGTACGTCCCTTGCCAATGTCCATCTTGTTCACTCCAGAGAGTGCAACTGACCGTCTTGGAAGCCTCCACGGCGCGAATGTCGGCAAGTTTGCCCGACGACTTGGCCATGTCCACCACGTACATCCCGGACACCAACTCGACGTTTGCCGTCGTGTACGGATGCAACGACAAGCAGATGGGCGACATCGAGAGGAGGATACGGAGGGCGGACGGACAACTCCGGCACCCGATGCTCATCCCGGGGATATTTGCAGAGGTGGAGCGGACGCGGCTGGTAGGGACCGTCGAAACTCTGATGGACGTCTTCGCCCTTCGGTCAGAAAGGTTGAACTCTACCTCCAAGGCAGAGCCCTGGAGCCCGGAAACCGACGCGGACGGCAAAAGGACGCAGGAGCACCTGAACCTCTGCATGGAGAGTCGCGACCTGATCAGTCACATCTCGGCGGTGAAACGTCAACTGGCCAAGCTGTTGAAAGAGATGTCCGCCGTGGAACGGGAGATCGGATCGCTCAGGGACAGGGTCGACAGCAGCATGCCTCGAGAGCACGAGAGAGTCAGAGAACCAGGACTGCTGGACACTGGGGCCAGGATGAGGAGCCGGGTCGAGGACATCTTGATCGAGTACGACGACAAGATTGACGACTGCAACATGATGATCTGCAACATGTCACTCGCCATGCAGACCGTGAGTCAAATCATCTCGGCGGCCCGGTTCTGGACCGGCCCCCACCAGTAAATAACTAATGAACTGACTTGGCACAGGTCTGGAATCACATTGCACGACAGGATTCGGAAACCAACACGAAGATCTCGCAAGCCAACGCGGCGATTGCGGTCCAGACGAAAGTGGAGAGCGCGCAAATGAGGACCATAGCGCTCTTGACGATGATCTATCTTCCTGTCGCCAGTGTTGCGGTACGTTGATGTTGTTGTTGTTGTTGTTGCCAACCCAAGGCTCCAGCTTGGCTCTCATCGAGGTGATACTGACTTGCGTTCTAGAGCATCTTCTCGATGGACATGTTTAACTGGGAGGCCGTGGACGGGCAGATGATCGTGTCGAAGCACATCTGGCTGTTTTTCGTCCTGGCTGTAGGGCTCACGCTGATCACCGTCGCCGCCTGGTTCTTCGGGACGCGCCGCGAGAAGGCCATGGCGTCCAAGTCGGACGAGTATTTCAACTCGCCGCAGAGAAAGAACACTTTGGAGTATGTGTAGACCAACTGGGAAGTCTTTGTGTTGTAGTATTGGGGACGGAGAAATGCAAATTTCTCTCCTTTTATAAGTCTGGGGACGGCAAGCATGATTGCCCCCTCTGCTTGCTTACCCAGTTGTGGAGTTTGTCAAGTTGATACCGTAAGCGGATATCTCTTGAGACAGCCTGGACAACAGGTGTCTTGACTAAAATGACTGGCTCCAGAGGTGGGGGTAATTGCTGTCTGAATACGGGATGAGGGTTGAGGGTGTCTGCCAAGAACCGAACGGCGTTGAGAGTACATGCAAGATGGGCCATGGCGCGTATACTGCTTGAACCCAAATGCTAGCGGGAGATGAACAGCATGGCGACAGGCCATGGTATATAGTGATAGGATGGGCGAAAGTGGGTGCTGACACAGAGGGTGATCGAAGGCCGCCATGCGAATCGCCATCGATTCCACGGTCTCGAGGTCGATCTGTCGCCATGCCGCGGAGCGGAAATGAAGGTGGGGAGGCGCAGTGCCGGCGACGGTGGAGAATTAATTGACTTGGGAGACACTTGCTACGGATCCCTACGAATGAAGCGTACCCGTAGACGTGAATACCTATCTATCGTAGGCACTCAGTGGAGCGGCCACGCCGAGAGCCCGAGGGGTATATCATGGTAGTTATGGGAAGTAGGTAGACTTCAACAACGGATGACTGAACGAATGGAGGTTCCCGCTGAATAAGAGGGTAGCCGTAAGCATCTAGCTTGAAGAACATCTTGGAGATGTCTCTGGTGGACAGTCAATGCCAGCCCAGCCATCCAGCTCATAAGGGGTAGGCTATTCTTAACATTGTGTTTCGATCAGTCCAGCTTGAAAATTTCGGCGTGTCATCACCAGGCCCATGTTCGACCCACAGGTCCCACAGGCCTCGGCTTGTGGGACCAAGGAATCCCAGAGGAGCGGATCCGAATAACGGCATGGATCATGTCCGTGGATGCCAGATGCGTGGATGCGTGGATGGATAGCGGGTGGAAAGATTGATGTGTGTAGGTAGATTATCCGTAGGAGGGAGGCACACAGAGTATTTATGATGCAGGTATCTGTAAGTACGGATACTCTGTACGGATGATGTGGCGGAAGAACTCTCGGGCCGGAAAATGGCAAGCGAGAGGACCCGTGCACCCGGTAGCTGTATCGCGGCGGGCGGGGCTAAGCTTCTATGAGACTAGCGTCTTGCTCAACCAGGCCTCCTGCCTGCCCCCTGTGTGCGGTGCTGTTACGCTACAGCATGCTACACTCCGATGTACCTCCTGTGTACTCCGTACTCTGTACATACAACATGATCTGCGATACCTGGCTGCCTGGGACTCCTGCTGCCCTTGCTGCCCTTCCTTGGCCTTCTACACTAATTCTATTGATCCTTCGCCAAGCTGATTGACTGCAATGTAAGGGGTTCCAGGAGGGAATGTTTCTTGTGCTGCCGTTGCGGGGCGGCCGACATGAGACGATGGACACTTACACAATGCAATGCTATGAATCAAGGCTCCACCCCGCCCGGACAACAAGTTTACAAGCGCAGTTCTCAATGGCTGCGGGCGTCTGTCGTTTGTTGTCCTGAACAAAGACCTAAAAGGTTGGTAGGTACGGATCCTGTAGGTAGGTACGGATACTGTAGGTAGGTACGGATACTGTAGGCACTTTAAAGTACCTAAAGGTAGCGTACATGCCTACGTCGTACATCGTACCTAGGTAGACCGACATGTGATACTGGAATACCACCTACCCGCATCCGGAAAGGCTCCTCCTTCAATTGTTTGTCTAGGTAATATCTCGTGTCCTTCAAGTTTGTCTCACAGCAGAATCTGGACCCTGAATTAAACACACAATTCTCGACCTTGGCCGAGGTTTTTACCCTCTTCTTCCATGTCCGGGTCCACAGTCTCATTTCCACGTCCTGCGCCATTCTCTACAAACATTACCTGGGCAACTAACTATCCGTACCTACTTGTGCTTGTAGGTAGGTAGTAAGCACCATGAGTCCAGCACTACCTACGGATACCTTGACCACCCTGGTGACCTACCTACCTACCTGCCGCATACCCGAAGCCATGCGGCCCCCATTGACGACGCAACCCATAACCCACAACCCGCAACTCAACTCTTGTCCCTCCTTCCATCGCTTCACATGTTTGTGTCCGTACTGATACATCTCCAGTCAATCTTTTTCCAACTACGATGGCCCAGCTCCACCGCTTCCCAGGATAGGCACCTGGGAGCCTCCCCTTCCCTCAAATGCCTTTTTTACTATGTATACAGTATCCCCCCACGAGGATCCATGTTTTCATCTCTCCTTCTCCCAATGCGGAAATGGTCGTGTCCGCGCTGTTCGTTTTCAACAATGGAACCATTGGGACCGGCCATGGATGGATGGACGGACCATGGCCCGTTCCCCCTTTCGAATCTGCCATCTTGGTCCAAACCTTGATGACGCCTATTCCTTTCCGGTCTTGGCTCGTCGTCGCCGTCGTTCCAGTCCTCTGTACCTCTTTCCATCTCTTCTTCCTCTTCTTCCTTCGATTCTCGAGTGACATACTTGGTTTTATCTCCATCATTATTAACCCATTCCTCTTACACACTGGCTTAATTGCTAGCTCGTCTCCCCCTCTCCCCCCCCCCCCTCCGTACTCAGCCTTCTTCATGTGTGCCGAGGAAGGCCGTTGAAAGTTGCTTCCCTGCCTGCCCGACTGCAGACTCTTTGACTGCTTCTCCTCGGCCACGGACCCTCCACACTCTTCGTCCGATCTTCGACTTGCCTTGGGGCGTTGTTGCATGTTCGAAACAGCCCTGCCAAACGGCGGCCAACGTTGACACTTTGTCCCCCCGTTCATCTGCTGTAAACCTCGTGTTTCTCTGTCAGACTGGCCAGTCCTGCCAGGCCATTCCTTCTTCAACCACACTACTCCAATATCCATGTGAGCCTGCCTACCTTTGCCCCATTTTCGGCAGACCGCAGCCACTATCGTATAACGCAAGTCTGCTAACCGTGTTCAGTTTATACAGACAAGACAGTTTCTTAACCCCAGACCGTTGTCGCGCGGCTGACTTTGCTCGACTGACCCGGCCTGCACGTCGAACATGCCCGAATCCGACGACACTGTCTACGCCGAAACCCGGCCGTCCTCCTCCACAGAAGACTTCGATCTTGATCATGAACACAAGGAGCCACTGCTGCCGGGCCCGCCGTCCGTGTCGCAAAGGAGGGGTCGGGGGGCCATCGTCGCGTGGCTCAGGGGCAGACCGCGGTCGTTGCTGAGGAGGTTCCGTCGCCAGCCTCGATCTCTGCCTCGCTTGCTGCTGCGCTACACCTTCTTGTTCGTGCTCCTCGTCCTCACGGCGACGCCCATCTTCTTCCCGTCGTACACGCGCCACCCGAAGCACTACAAGGATCTGAGGAAGCGTTGTCTCGTGTCGGACAGCTTGTCCGGCTGCGCCAACCTGCGGAACGAAAAGGTCTTCATTGCCGTCAGCCTGTTCGACCCCGAGGGCAAGATCACCGGGGGGGAGTGGGCGAAAAACGTGTTGGATCTGATCCACATGATCGGGGAGGACAACACGTTCCTGAGCATCTACGAGAACGACAGCGGCGATCTGGGTGCCGCAGCGCTGGACGAGTTCAAGAAGAACGTGCCTTGCAAGCACGAGATCGTCAGCGAGGGCCAAGTCGACTACAGCGCGTTCCCCCACGTCACCCTGCCCGACGGATCGCAACGGCTGAAGCGCCTGGCGTACCTGTCGGAGATGCGCAACCGCGCGCTCTACCCGCTAGACCAGTCCGGCCAAGACCCCAAAGTCGGCACCGTCAAGTACGACAGGATCCTGTTCCTCAACGACGCGCTCTTCGCGCCCGTCGACGCTGCCCACCTGCTCTTCAACACCAACGCCGGCCAAGACGGCGTCGCCCACTACCTCTCGGCGTGCTCCCTCGACTACGACTGGAACCCGTTCCTCGAGTACGACCTCTACGCCCAGCGCGACGCCCAGGGGTACTCGAACGGCATCCCCATCTTCCCCTACTTCACCGCCCAGGGCAGGGCCGCGTCGCGCAGGGCCATGGTGTCGCAGACGGACGCCGTGCCGGTCAAGAGCTGCTGGGGCGGCATGGTGGCGATGCAGGCCAAGTGGGTGCAGAACGCGGGCGACACGATGCCGACCAAGGACTGGCGGGCCGTGGCGCACCACGTCATCGACCCGGACCACCCGCACAACGTGACGGCCCCGGTGCGCTTCCGGTACGAGCCCGAGCTGTACTTTGACGCCTGCGAGTGCTGCCTGTTCCTCGCCGACGTGACCACCGTTGCCGACAAGGCGGGCGAGCCCGACATGGGCGTCTTCGTGAACCCCTACGTGCGCGTGGCCTACCGCAAGCGGACGCAGCGCCTCGAGCCGCTGGTCCGCCGCTGGGAGCGGCTCTTGGCCCTGCCGCAGGGCATCATCACGCGCCTCTCGCGGTTCCCGACGCCCAACCCGCACCGCCAGGTCGTCGAGGGCCAGCGGTTCGCCGAGGAGATCTACCAGCGGCGCCAAGGGTGGAAGATGGTGGAGCGGACGGGGCGCAACGGCATGTTCTGCGGGGTCCGGGAGATGCAGCTCATCAAGGAGGGCCCGCGCAACGGACGCAACTGGGAGAACTACTACGACATCCCGTGGGACCAGCAGACGTTGAACTTTCCCCTCTAATGGAGGTGGTGGAATGACGGGGGAGGGTGGCGGGGCAGGTTCACGACATGGCGCATCGGATGGGTTGGCTTTTTGGGGGCGCATCATCAGCATTGAATTCTTTGGGTGCTTGGATTATTGGGGGGTGTTGAGTAACCGGGTGATTTCAGAAAAGAGACAGAGAGAGAGAGAGAGAGACAGAGAAAGAGAGAGAGACGGATGGAGTTGTCGACCAGGAGTAAGGGGAGAGACCTCTGGATCGAGCTGCCGTTGTCGGGCGCACTTGATGATACCACTTTCGTTGACATGGGTTGTTTTTTTGGTCTCCTTTTAGGTTCTGGGTTTTTGGACTTCCTTCTTTGAATACACTTCCCACACACGTTGGGTTCCTAACCCTGTTCATATGAACCGGACACCGTTTGCCACCTACCTACCTAATGAGGCTCATGGCGAGGTAACACAAGCTGAAGAACGTCAGTCAGCCAGGTGGAGTCCCGTTGGGTCACATGCTGTGCACCCACATTTCTGTCTTCCCTCGTCTCTGATACGGCTCCATGAATCGCAAGCAACCTCACGCCAACAAGAACACGTCTAGATGGTGGTGGATGAACGTGTGATATCGTGAATTGGTGGTGCTCGTCGCCGTTCACCATGTATTAGACTAGCCCCCCCCCCCCTCCCCCCCCGATCGGCCCTTCTGTCGCATAATCAAAGACGAACCCAGCCCAGATCAGCCCATAATCCCCAGCGACAAGACATTGTCGCTTGTTTCGCTCCGCCGATTTCTCCCGCAACCTTCAGCAGACAGACAGACAGACCCAAAGTGACGAAATGGCGACATTAGCAAGAAAAGGGCAGGCAAGCAGGCGGGCGTAGTAGACAAACCGCCTGCCCGAGAGTACCCGCAGGAAAGAATGTGGAGGAGAAAAAAGTCTGCGGAACGCGAACCTAACCCAAAGATATAAAAAGCAGACGTGACACATAGCAAACCCAAGTCCCGCTCGCTCAACAACCAAGTTGGTATCTTGAGAAAAGACACTAGCAAGTCCCATAAGGAAGGAAGAGAGGCATGACATCCATGTTTTCCAGGAAAGAAGAGAGAGAGAGAGGACGAGAGGCTTAGGCGGAGGCGGGCGTCGCCTTGGCCTTGGTGGTCTTGGGCTTTGTCTCCTGAGCACGTGTTAGCTGGCGATGGTCTTGGTGGGTGGCTGGCTTGGGAGGCGGCACAAAGACATACCTTCTTGCCAGCCTTGGCGGCAGCGGCGACCTTGGTCTCGGCCTTTTTCGTTACGGACTTTGCCTAAGAGAGTTGTCAATATCGGTCTGGAGAATAGCTTGGGAGAATAGGAGAGATGAGACAGGGGGCCAGGAAGGAGAAACGCGGTATTTGGGTTCGACAGGGGTCTCGTCTAGGAGGGGAGAAGACAAGACGCGCAAGGTTCGTGGTTGATATTTTGATGACACAGAATAACGCGCCGTCCCCGCGATCACGACAACAATACTCGAACAGATTCCAGAACAAGAAGCAAGGGCAGTAGATTCGCGCATCTCGAGACTAAAAGCCTGCGTCGCGTAAAGGGAGGATGAGGGATCGCGGGGGCGAGAGCAGAGGGTTTTCGTTGGACATACCTTGGTAGCGATAGAAGGGCTCTTCTTGGTGGCAGCAGCCTTCTTCTTGGTGACACCGACGGGCTTCGCGGCCTTGGAAGCGGGAGTCGCCTTGGGCTTCTTCGCGTCGGCAGCAGTGGTGGTGGTTTGCTTGCGGACGGGAGCCGTGTCGACAACGGGGAAGACACGGGGCTTGGAGTTGCCAGTCTGGGAGCGGGTTCCTTCGCGTGCCATTTTGACGGTGTTTTGCTGCGTCGCGATGGAATATTAGTTGATGAAACAGTTGCAGCGGATTGACGCGACCGAGACAGATGTATCGCGACTAGAGCAAGACGCGGTGGTTGTGAATGCGCTCGCGAGAGAAGAGGCGACAAGAGGAGGGGAGAAGTATCCGCGACGACGATGGCGCGACGAGCGGGAAAAATGGGATGGGACTTGGCGGAGGACTTACGGATGGAGGAAACTTGTTGAGAAGACG